>CAUYQU010087735.1:0-88996 GCA_963574635.1 Cheracebus regulus | reverse complement strand
TTTTCATCCCCTATTCCTTCCTGTCTCCATTGTTAAGCACAATTATTGGCATAAAAGTGGTCTTTAATACCCATTTTTAGACTGCATTCTAACCTGGGCAATAAAACAAGAATCCCATTCTCTCTCCCTCTTTCTCTTCCTGTTTCTTTCTCTCTTTCATTCTTTTTTTCTTTCTTTTGCTGTTTCTTTCTTTCTTTCCCCTTTTCTTTTTCTAAAAAAAAATAAAAATTAAATTTGGGATTTTTGAGAAGAAAAATACCAAAATAAATTTGCCCATTAAACATATTCTTCATTTTAAAAAACTCTTGGGGAAATATTGGCAAAATACGGAATTCACTTCTCAAAGTTTTTGTTTCCATTATTTCAAAATAATATGTATGACATTTGCATTACCCAACGAGAAGTGAATCAAGAGAGAATAGTTGAATAGACATGTGAATTAATGATTTAAAGTTTGTCCAGTTCAGAAAACAATGTGTTTCATTAAAATAAAAACTGATTCTGGCCAAAAACTGTCATAGTAGTTTAGGTTTCCATATGGATTTTATAAGTTTCAACCCCATAACTTTAGTGGTAAAATCAAAGCTAAGTAGAATAAAACTAGTAATGTTTCAATATAAGTTTATTCTAAAAGATCAAAAGGTAGATGTTCTTAAAATGTCCCTATTAAATTAAAATATACCTGTGAAAGGGTGAAGAAAAATTAATGGTGTGAAGAAAAAAAATTAATATAGTATTAGCATAATATTTACCTATGTGTAGGCTAAATTATTTATAAAATTCCTTCTATCTTTCTTTATGCTGTGATTTCAGAAACTGCTTTTTCTAGCTTTTGAAGAAATTCAATGAAGTTTTGTACCACATAAGTGACTGGTTGGTGTAACATTCCTAAATTCAATGAATAACAAAGAACTGGTTAGTTTAATTTTAAATCAATTTTAAAAGATGATTAAGACAAATCTACTCTACAAAAAAAAATCGTACGGGTCACCTTTTATAGAAAATGAATGTAAATTGAAGAATAGAGAAGCAAAAGTTAGCCTTTAGAAAACTAGCGTGTGCAAATCTCACCTCACAGTCTTGAAAAGAAACATCACATTTGGTTATTCCTATAATGCAAATGTCATATATTATTACAACAAAAAGAGACATACTTTTTAATGATGCCTTAAACAAACTCTTATTTTTATTGTTGGAATCAAAGAGGCAACACAGGTATTGCAGTAAAAGAGAATAAAAGAAGTCAGTTAAATTTTAAGAAAAATTTGTAAGCTTCAGTTTGGGGCTAGATACATTTCCTGGCATGAAAGATTGGAGAGAATATATAAACATATATTCTAAATTTATATTTACTTTTTATTATAAAATTTTAGGTAATAAAAAATAGACACATCTTTTATTATATAATAATATATAATAAATATATGTAATAAATTTTATATAATAAAATTTTTAGGTGAGTCAAAAAATTAAGATATATCAAAGTAAAAAAATTAATTTTTTTGTTATACAATAAAAATTTTATCTTATTAAAAAGACTTTTATATAAATACAAATCATTTTAATTTTTATAATAAAAAGAGACACAGAGAACAGCATGGGGAACAGCCCTCATGATCCAATCACCTCCTACCAGGTCCCTCCCCAGTACATAGGGATTACAATTCAACATGAGATTTGGGTGGGGATGCAGAGCCAAACTGTATGACCAAGTGATGCATCTGGAACTGGTCCAGGAACCACACTTTTTGAGAATCACTGGATTAGAAACATGCTTTTAGAAACCATCGAGCAAGGAAGAGGCCAGTTTTTTGAAAATTAGCCACATGCAAGTTAGTTCAAGTTATTGAAATTTTCATTTATGTTGTCTGAGACAACTAACTTCAAGACTGAGTTCAGTTAGGAAATATTCTGTTTATGTAGAGAACCCCCAAGAGAAACAATTGCTTGTAGAAGTCCCCTTTAGGACCCATCAATAATCTGAACCAGAGAGGCTTAGAAGAAAGGCATGTGTTTTACTTGGCTGATGGAGCCCAAGAAAGCATTGATAATGAAAACATAGAAATGAACCAGTCCTAATGCCCCATCACTTTGAGGAATAATTTCAAAAGAAGGTGAAAAGTACTGGATAAACTTGCTTTTTATCTAGCACTTATCAATATTTATCCAATTGATAAATATTAGACGTGCTTGTGTCCAGAAACAAACTCTATGTGAATAGGACTTTAATAAATGCTTCAAGATCAAAAACAAATGGCAAGATTTTAGGTCACTGTTATAAAACAAGAGGGAGGTGTGGGCTGTTTTACTTTACCCACATTCACAAATCCCAAATAAAACATAAAGAATGTGTCTTGCTTAACTTTGAAAATAGGACATAATTTTGAAATTTACTTTTTGCACAGAATATGACATCAAAGGGAGCAGTCACCAAATTTATCCTTGCGATTAGAAATAATTTGAATCCTTATTTCCAGTAACTAAATGAAAGAAATGCATTACAGTTGGTTTAGCAAGGCCACCTGAGGAACTGCAATGGTAGACTTTGAATTTAAGAGCTTAATTTCTTTGCTTTTAGATAAGTTTTGAAAAATGAGTGAAGTACTAAACTAGTGGCTTTGTTGAAGACAGAGCTTCTACATTCTGCCATTCCTGTGTTGAACTGATTCAAATGTTGGTGCACTTTGGAGGTAGTGAAAAAAATGAGAATGAACAAAAAAAGAGAGAAATGCCTCATAGTGGTTGCTTTTGCCTACCACAGGAAATGTCTAGCCATTTAGTGTAACTTATTCCAAATAAGAGTTCTGAGGCTACGTTTTGGCAACTGTTCATTGTTTGATTTGTTGTATATACAGTGTGTCAGTCTCTCAGACCTTAAGTGAGTATGCAAATAATTATTTGATTGTTCAAGCACATAATTTTTTTCACAATTCCTAAAGAAAACAGAGTTAAAAGGGCTTTTCAAAATTAATTTCCATATAGATTTCCTTTTTTAAATGTAGTGGCTTATGAGATATGTATATATACACATATACATGCAAATATTAGACTCTGTTGTGATTGCCTTGTCTGAAGATTGGGTTCATAAATAAGTGATCGTACAAATTATAAGAAAAAATCCAATTTATTTTGAAAAAGGATCAATAAGAGACAGTATCCATAGATGTGGTGTTTTAAAATTAATCATTTTAAAAAACATATATATATGAAGGAAATTGTTCATTTAAAATTCTGAACATTTTTACCTCAGAAGCACTGACATTCAAAAGACAATTCATATTTAGAGTATTATCATAGGGCACAAAGAATGGTTGAAGACTTCAAAAAACATGTATTCTATCAAATAACATTTATAAAATTTGAATGATCCTGGAAAACACATTTTTTAAACCAATGGAATATGACTAATAATGTCTCAGATTGATGCCTCATAAGAAAATAATTATATTACATGAGATATAGTGACATAATATTCTTAACTAAACTGATATCTCTTTAAAACTGATTTCAAACTTTCAGGTTTGTTGTAATGGCGTGCTCTATAACCCCAAGCCTGGCCACCACTGTTGTGAAGAAAAATATATCCCGTTCCTTCTGAATTCTACCGGAGTTTGTTGTGGTGGCCGAATACAAGAGGCACAACCAAATCATCAGTGCTGCTCTGGGTATTATGCTAGAATTCTACCAGGTAAGGATTATTTCCAGGTGTACTCAAAAACTTTGGGAACCCGAAAATATAAACAGGTGATTCATGTCAGTGAGAACTGTTTCAAACATCTCCCCCACCCCAACAAAAATTGAACCACAAACACATAGCTAATACCCTGCTTTAAATATTCTTTCTTTCTTCTGCTTTGTTAAAATATAAGCAAGGCTAAATATTAGAAAAAGAGAGAACACAGGAATTTGCAATATCTACTACATAAAGAAATAAATCTGGAGATCCTGGTTAACTACTTTTATCTTGTGGCTGTTTTTTTTTTAAATTAACATGATTATATATTTTCACTGTTAAATCTGTGAATTGCTGACTGTTCCACTCCATGAAGCTGTTTCCCACTTCTTCCATTTCTAATATGAACTACACATGCATTGTTCCTGGATAGATTGTTACGGCAAATTTCATTTGTGAGAATTCTAGGCCACTGAAAGTATTCTCTCATCATTATAAGTCAGGCAAGAGTGGCAAACTGGATTTTTTCCTTCCCTCTATTAGCCAACTTAGCTAGCTATTTTGCTCCAAATTTCAACTACATAAAACAATGCCTAGTGAATATAATTGGGAATGTGATAATAACGACTGGCTTTTTTTTTTTCCTCTTTTTTGAGATGGAGTCTCACTCTGTTGCCAGGCTGGAGTGCATTGGCATCTCAGCTCACTGCAACCTCCGCCTCCTAGGTTCAAGCGATTCTCCTGCCTTAGCCTCCTGAGTAGCTGGGGCTACAGGCATATACCTCCATGCACAGCTAATTGTTGTATTTTTAGTAGAGATGAGGTTTCACCATGTTGGCCAGGATGGTCTCACTCTCTTGACCTCATGATCCACCTGCCTCAACCTCCCAAAGTGCTAGAATTACAGGTGTGAGCCACCATGTCCAGCCAACAACTGGCATTTTTAAAGTACCAAGTCTCTTGCAGGCTCCGTATTAAAGGCTTTACGTAGGATACCTTATAGAATCTTCACAACTCTGGGAAATTGGTATCTGCAGTTTACAAGTAAGGAAATGATTTTAGAGAGGATCAATAACATATCAAGATTCATAGAATTGAGCAGAAGTGGAAAAACTAAAATGTGAATATAGGTATGTCTCTCCTAAATCTATGCTCTTTTGAGTATTTTACTGCCTCTTTAACCAAAAAACATCAACATGTGTTGACAATTTTTGTAAAAGGACTATTTCAGACTTCTAAACTTCTTCATTACCACTATTGTCAGTTACTATTTATCCTACAAAAGTAATTGAGAATACAAATTTTTTTCTGCTACTTAAGTTTGATACTGATATCTCCTTCAAAGAGCAGGAAATAGATATAGGAGAAAGAGAAAAAAACTAAGTTTTGGAGGTTATAGGAAAGCTGAATGCTTTAAGATATCTAGTTTAAAGTGAAATTTATGCCCAACATCTGTTTCAGTGTACCTTGTTTTCAATATAACTATATCCATCCAAGGCATGTGAAATGTCTAACCCAGTGTCTTTTCTGGAAAACACTGTAGCAAATGTAGAAAGAGTGTAATCACCTAATGGGTTTATCTTGCCCATTGCACAGATATTGCCAATTTACCAAGACAGTGGTATCGAAATAGAGAAAGAGATTAATAAATGCTTAGCCAGCTAAGCAGGACAGGAGTTTTTACTCAAAACAGGCTCCCAGAAAATTCAAACACTAGGGTTTTTTCAGGATAGTTTGGTGAGCATAGGGCTAGGGAATGGGGGATGCTTATTGGTTGGGGATAAACTTATGGAGTCAGAGCTGTCTTCGTGCCCTTAGTCAGTTCCTGGATAGGGACTGCAAGATCAGATGAGCCAGTTTATTGGTCTGGGTGATGCTAGCTGGTCCTTCAGAATAAAGAGTCTGAAAAATACCTTGAACTCCAATCTTAGGTTTTATAATAGTGATGTTGTCTATGGGAGCAATTGGGAAGGTTAGGAATCATGTGGCCTCTGGTGGCATGAACACCTGACCCACAGTGTCTGTGACTAATTTGTTAGTTTTATAAAGATGTTCTGCTCCCCAAGCAAGGAGCAAGTTTGCTTCAGAAAAGGGCTGTCATCATTGATTTGAAGTTAAACTGTAAACTACATACCTCCCATAGCTATCTTGACCTATGCCCAGGAATAGACAATGGTAGCTTGGAGACTAGATGGAATTGATTAGGTCAGATATCTTTCACTGTCATAATTTTCCAGTGTCAGAATTTTCTTACTGTCATAATTTTTGCAAAGGTGGTTTCAGGCGTACTGATTAAATACTGCTCAAATTTACTCAAGGCAAAGAACCTTCACTCATTATATTTCATTACAATTCATAGGAAAAAAACATATGTTTTTTTAGCAGTGCTGTCGTTTCTTATTCTCTATCAAAAATATTTCAAAATTAAATATGTTCTAGTGAACCAGATTTTCCAAGTAAGAAAAAATAAAAATATATATGGAAATAAGGATTTTGTAGAAAACTATTAAACTTCTTTATACTATAACTCACGGTGTTAACAATGGATCAAATACTGTTAAATGCTATACTTTCTCAAAATAACTTACATTTGGGGAGTTTTCATGTATGGTTCATATCTGCCCTTGCTTATAAATAATTGCTATAAAATTATAATTACAGTAATGAGATGGACATTTTGGTTCAATTCCTACCATTCTTCACACCAGTAGACCCAGTTGAGCATGGAACTAAATAATAGTGTTTTCATTTCCATATCACATTAAAATTTTTGATGTTACGATTTGTAGCAAACTATTAAAACTCTACAAAATATCCTCTGTCCCTTAAAACTAATGAAAAATATTTAATTACATCTATCACTGCTACTAACTCAAGAGACTTTCCGGTGACTCTCAATGTTAACACAAGTAGTCAGATTTTAAACTGACAGCACAATCTATTTTTGTTAGATTTCAAAATAAAATTGAACATTTTCCTTAAAAATGAAATAAGTCTTGGAAGCTCAGAAGTTGTCATTGATATTATAATTAGTTTTAATAATTAGTTTTTAGGGCAAGAGTTTTTAACTTATATAAATACATGTTTCTTCAGACCTAAAGCATGTTTAATATCTACCAAACTATTGAGCATGTGCCAGATTTTGATTCTTTTTAAGTAGTTCATTTTTCATAGTATTAGAATGCTTACTACGGTGTCAAGAGAAAAGAAAAAAGCAATCTCATGAAGTAATCAAAGAGTGTTTTGCTCCAGTCATTAATCTCACTGTACCTAAATGAAGAGGTTATTTTTGTGACCTCTGTCCTCAGCCCTGAGGTCTTTGTTAACTAGTTTAACAGTGGTTGCATTGAGAAAAACAAAAAAGCACAGTGGCCCCAAATCCTCTTGCAACTAAATGTGATTTAAATCTGATCACTAGTCTGCCAGTTCAAGACCATGGTGACTATAGGAATTTTGATATTTATAGATTAGTCTAAAATATTGGTAAATATGTACTTCATTTTTTTCTCATGACTTTCCTCCATAACACCCCATAACAAAGACCAGAAGAGAAAAGAATGCTCATTTCTCTCCCTTTTTTATAAATATGCTAATGACCCCAAGTAAATGTTAATGTGGGTCATTCTTTGATAAGAATAACAATTAACTGTTAGACTCCATGGTAGTTTTTAGAGAGAAAACATTTTCAAGTCTGGCCTGAAATAGCTTCATTTTGAGAGGTTAATGAGAAGGTGACTGATCCTTGTATCTTACATCTAATAACCCTTTTTTGAGGAAAATAAGTCTGTTTTATTTCTCATTGGTATAATCTATATATTTTTTTTGAAGTCTTTTCTTTTGTCAGTAACTAAATAAGATTCTGAGAGATTCAGTAAAGTACAACTAAAATATCTAAACCAATTAACATTTGTTATGCTCAAAAGAGGCTTTAAAAAAAAAAGTGTTGACTTTCCCCAATGTACAAGTATATACCATGCTTCCATTAAGCCCATCATTGTCCTAAGTGACGTTTAATTAACTGATGTTGCTCTGTACCATGAGACACATTATTTAAAGTTTACCAAAGAGGATATTATGTTCTCTGACTGCGAAGACAAAAAATATGGTAACTACATTTCAGCTCAAATAGAATTATTTTAACCAGAGGAACATAACAAATACAGTAACTTTATTGTTTATAATAAGCTCATTGCTCCTTCAGTAGCCTCTGGTAGAATCATGGTGGAAACTTTTACTAAGTTCCCTGTTACTTATAGATTCCATATTATAGGATCCTCTCAAATATAATTGACTAAGGCAAACTTTCTGCCAAATTCTAGAAATTCATATTTTGAGAAAAAATACTGCATATGCCTTGATTCACCCCTGGATATTTACCCTAGAGAAAGGCAAATTTATGTTTACACAAAAACCTGTAAATGAATGTTTACAGCAGCTGTATTCAAAACAGCCAAAACATGGAAACAATCCAAATGTCCCTAATTGAGTAAATGGACAAACTGTAGAACTAAGGAATACTACGTAGCAATAAAGAAGAAGGAAGTATTGATAAATCCCAAGAAGATATCATGCCCAGTAAAAGAAGCCACTCTCAAAAAGCTACAAACTCTGAGACTGCATTTACATGACATACAATATAAGACAAGCCATAGTTTTGAAGAAAAAAGTGGGCAATTGCCAAATGGATAGGAAGGCAGTGTGACTATATAGGAATAGCATGAGGGTGTTTTGGGGGCTGATGAAACTCTTTTGTATCCTGATTGTGTTTCTTTGTTAAAATTCATGGATATATGCACCCAGAAAAACGCAATGGTACTGAATAATATTTTGTAAATAAAATATTTTTTAAAGACTTTGCCGTAGAACTCTATTTCCATTTTACATGTAGAGAAAATGGGATGTAGAAACATGGCCAACACACTCAGCTAGCCAAAATAGGAATTTTCATGATTGAATTTTATGTTGAGCCCTTAGAGATGGTCTGTTATATAATAATGTGATTAGTCTGCATGAGTGACTTAATATATTTTTCTCATAAGTTGGTAGAACAGAAAGACAGCAAATATATCTCCATTAAAATTACAATGAAAATTCTTATTTTTAAAAGAAAGCAAAAATGTCCTAGTCAGTGATGACTATTTCAGGTAATATTTTACATGATCACATTCGTATAAAAGAATAAGATTTGTGTAGTGTTTCAGTGGTTTGATGCTGAATAATTAGTGGATAAGATATTAATTCAGGAGTCAAACTGCCTGGCTCCACATCCCATTTCTTTCACTTCTTAGTTGTTTGATCTTCATTAAGTAACTTTAGGAATATTAGCGGGGAATCAATGTTTCTGATGTCCACTGGGCTGCTGAGTTAGAATCCCCAAAGTTTACCCACTCTTTCATATCCAAATAGAAATAAAAATGTTTAGTAATTGGGGAGCATATGAGTAAAGGGGGTTAACAGGCCTCCTTTAAATAACAAAGTTTCTAAGGAAACAATCCTTGGTTTCACAAGGATCCTTTTGATTCTATGAGGCCAAGCAATTCTCTAAGCTGACTGTTAGCAACTGGCCAGGGTGAGTCATAAAGAGCTTCCAAACTTTGAGGAGAAAAAAGACTTTCCATTTTGCAAAATGTCACACCCTAAAATTTAGGTTCTAGAAAAAGCACTTTGTTCTGACAAAATTGACATTTAGAGACTTTATGCTGATTGTAAGCTATGACTGTTGACAAATAGAGGGAATCAATTTTTCAAGACTATCTGGAGAGCATGACAGATAATCATTCAGGTATTGTATAACAGTTGAATCTTATAGAGGAAATTAAATATCTGTTTATTTCCTATTGCTGCTATAATGCATTACCAGAAACTTTATGGCTTAAAACGACACAAACTTATTTTATACATCTCAATATCAAAAGTTTGAAATGGCTCTCATTGAGCTAAAACTAAGAAGTTAACAACGACTGGATTCCCTTCTGGAGGAGAAAATTCATTTTCTTGTCTTTTCTACCTTGCAGAGGCTGCCCACATTCTTTGGCTTGTGGACCCCCTCCATTTTCCAGGCCAACAATGACCAGCTGAGCATTTCTCACATTGTATTATTAAACTAAATTATATCTGCTGTCTTCATTCCCCTTTCCCATGTAACATAATATAGTCATAGTTTCCATGGTTTAGGATGTGGATATCTTTGGGAGATCATGTTGTGCATACCCTTGTAAGGTAATGGTTACGCAGTTATGAGAATTAAGAAGGCATTGCTATAAACACTCAGTGAATAACTGTCACAAATGAGACAAAAAAGACACTGTGAGCCTGAGTGCAAGAATATGTGAAAAAATGCTAAGTATAGATCTACTGCTGTAAACTAAGCAGCTACCTCAGGGAGAGGCAGTAAGATGGTATTAGAGTTGGGAACTACAGGAAAATGGAAAGTGCAACCTTGTTAATGACCTTTAAATCACATATATATATGTACTTTAAGTTCAGGGGTACATGTGCAGATCATGTCGGATTGTTACATAGGTATACACGTGCCATGGCGGTTTGCTGCATCCATCTCCCCGTCACCTACATTAGGTATTTTTCCTAATGTTATTCCCTCCCCAATCCCCCACCCTCCCCCCAAACAGGCCCCAGTGTGTGCTCTCCTCCCTGTGTCCATGTGTTCTCATTGTTCAGCATCCAACTATGATTGAGAACATGCAGTGTTTGGTTTTCTGTTCTTGTGTCAGTGTTTCGAGAATGATGGTTTCCAGCTTCATCCATGTCCCTGAAAAGGACATGAACTCATCCTTTTTTATGGCTGCATAGTATTCCATGGTGTATATGTGCCACATTTTCTTTATCCAGTCTATCATTGATGGGCATTTGGGTTGGTTCCAAGTCTTCACTATTGTAAACAGTGCAACAATGAACATAGGTGTGCATGTGTCTTTACAGTGGAACGATTTATAATCCTTTGGGTATATACCCAATAATGGGATTGCTGGGTAAAATAGTATTTCTATTTCTAGATCCTTGAGGGATCGCCACACTGTCTTCCACAATGGTTGAACTAATTTACACTCCCACCAAGAGTGTAAAAGCACTCCTATTTCTCCACATCCTCTTCAGCATCTGTTGTCTCCAGATTTTTTTAATGATCAACATTCTAGCTGGCGTGAGATGGTGTCTCATTGTGGTTTTGATTTGCATTTCTCTAATGATCAGTGGTGATGAGCATTTTTTCATATGTTTGTTGGCCGCATAAATGTCTTCTTTTGAAAAGTGTCTGTTCATATCTTTTGCCCACCATTTGATGGGGTTGTTTTTTTTCTTGTATATTTGTTTTAGTTCTTTGTAGATTCTGGATATTAGCCCTTTGTCAGATGGGTAGCTTGAAAAATTTTTTCCCATTCTGTTGGTTGCCGATTCACTCTAATGATTGTTTCTTTTGCTGTGCAGAAGCTCTTAAGTTTAATTAGATCTCATTTGTCTCTTTTGGCTTTTGTTGCCATTGCTTTTGGTGTTTTAGTCATGAAGTCCTTGCCTGTGCCTATGTCCTGAATGGTTTTGCATAAGTTTTCTTCTCGGGTTTTTATGGTGTTAGGCTTATGTTTAATTCTTTAATCCATCTGGAGTTAATTTTAGTGTAAGGTGTCAGGAAAGGGTCTAGTTTCAGCTTTCTGCACATGACTAGCCAGTTTTCCCAACACTGTTTAGGAAACAGGGAATCCCTTCCCCATTGTTTGCTTTTGTCAGGTTTGTCAAAAATCAGATGGCTGTAGATGTGTGGTGTTACTTCCAAGGCCTTTGTTCTGTTCCATTGGTCTATATCTCTGTTTTGGTAACAGTACCATACTGTTTTGATTACTGTAGCCTTGTAGTATAGTTTGAAGTCAGGTAGCATGATGCCTCCCACATTGTTCTTTTTGCTTAGGATTGTCTTGGCTATGCAGACTCTTTTTTGATTCCATGTGAAGTTTAAAGTGATTTTTTCCAGTTCTGTGAAGAAGGTAGCTTGATGGGGATAGCATTCAATCTATAAATTACTTTGGGCAGTATGGCCATTTTCATGATATTCATTCTTCCTAACCATGAGCATGGAATGTTTTTCCATTTGTTTGTGTCCTCTCTTACTTCTCTGAGCAGTGGTTTGTAGTTCTCCTTGAAGAGGTCCTTCACGTTCCTTGTTAGTTGTATCCTAAGTATTTTATTCTCTTTGTAGCAATTGTGAATGGGCGTTCACTCATGATTTGGCTCTTTCTTTGTCTGTTATTGGTGTATAGGAATGCTTGTGATTTTTGCACATTGACTTTGTATCCTGAGACTTTACTGAAGTTGCTTATCATCTTAAGGAGATTTTGGGCTGAGATGATGGGGTCTTATAAATATACAATCATGTCATCTGCAAATATAGACAATTTGACTTCCTTTTTTCCTAATTGGATACTCTTTATTTCTTTTTCTTGCCTAATTGCTCTGGCTAGAACTTCCAATATTATGTTGAATAGTAGTGGTGAGAAAGGGCACCCTTGTCTAGTGCCAGTTTCCCAAGGAAATGCTTCCAGTTTTTGCCCATTCAGTATGATATTGGCTGTGGGTTTGTCCTAAATAGCTTTTAGTATTTTGAGATATGTTCCATGAATACCTAGTTTATTGAGAGTTTTTAGCATAAATCACTGCTGAATTTTGTCGAAGGCCTTCTCTGCATCTATTGAGATAATCATGTGGTTTTTGTCTTTGATTCTGTTTATGTGATGGATTACATTCATAGATTTGTGTATGTTGAACCAATCTTGCATCCCCGGAATGAAGCTGACTTGATCTTGGATAAGCTTTTTGATGTGCTGTTGCATTCAGTTTGCCAGTATTTTATTGAAGATTTTTGCATCTATGTTCATCATGGATATTGGCCTGAAATTTTCTGTTTTAGTTGTATCTCTGCCAGATTTTGGTATCAGGATGATGTTGGTCTCATAAAATGAGTTAGGGAGGATTCTCTCTTTTTGTATTGTTTGGAATAGGTTCAGATGGATTGGTACCAGCTCCTCTTTTTATATCTGGTAGAATTCAGCTGTGAACCCATCTCGACCAGGACTATTTTTGGTTGGGAGGCTATTAATTGCTACCTCAACTTTAGACCTTGCTATTGATCTATTCAGGGATTCAGTTTCTCCTTGGATTAGTATTGGAAGAGTGTAAGTGTTCAGGAATTTATCCATTTCTTCTAGATTTACTGGTTTACATGCATAGAGGTGTTTGTAGTAATCTCTGATGGTAGTTTGTATTTCTGTGGAATCAGTAGTGATATCCCCTTTATTGTTTTTTATTGTATCTATTCGATTCTTCTCTCTTTTCTTTTTTATTAGTCTGGCTTGTGGTCTATGTATTTTGTTGATGTTTTCAAAAAACCACCTCCTGGATTCATTGATTTTTTGAAGGGATTTTTGTGGCTCTATCTCCTTCAGTTCTGCTCTGATCTTAGTTATTTCTTGTTTTCTGCTAGCTTTTGAATTTGTTTGATCTTACTCCTCTAGTTCTCCTAATTGTGATGATAAGATGTAAGTTTTAGATGTTTCTTCACTTCTCATGTGGGTAGTTAGTGCTATAAAGTTCCCTCTAGACACGGCTTTAAATGTGTCCCAGAGATTCTGGTATGTTGTCTTTGTTCTCATTGGTTTTGAAGAACATCTTTATTTCTGTCTTCATTTCATTATTTCCAGTAGTCATTCAGGAGGAAGTTGTTCAGTTTCTACATAGCTGTGCGGTTTTGAGTGAATTTCTTAATCCTGAGTTCTAATTTGATTGCACTGTGGTCTGAGAGATGGGTTGTTATGATTTCTGTTCTGCATTTGCTGAGGAATAATTTACTTCCAATTATGTGGTCAATTTTAGAATAAGTGTAATGTGATGCTGAGAAGAATGTATATTCTGTGGATTTGGGATGGAGAATTCTGTAGATGCCTATTAGGTCCGCTTGCTTCAGATCTGAGTTCAAGTCCTGGATATTCTTGTTAATTTTCTGTCTCATTGATCTTTCTAATATTGACAGTGGAGTGTTAAAGTCACCCACTATTATTGTGTGGGAGTCAGTCTCTTTGTAGGCTAAGAATTTGCTTTATGTATCTGGATGCTCCTGTATTGGGTGTATATATATTTAAGATACTTAGCTCTTCTTGTTGCATTGATTCCTTTACCATTATGTAATGCCCTTCTTTGTCTCTTTTGATCTTTGTTGATTTAAAGTCTGTTTTTTCAGAAACTAAAATTGCAACTCCTGCTCTTTTCTGCTCTACCTTTGCTTGGTAAATCTTTCTTCATTCCTTTATTTTGAGTCGAAGTGTTTCTTTGTATATGAGATGGATCTCCTGAATACAGCACACTGATGAGTCTTGACTCTTTATCCAATTTGCCAGTCTGTCTCTTTTGATTGGGGCATTTAGCCCATTTACATTTAAGATTAATATTGTTATGTGTAAATTTGATCCTGCCATTTTGATACTAGCTGGTTGTTTTGCCCACTAATTGATGCAGCTTCTTCGTTGTGTTGATGGTCTTTACCGTTTGATACATTTTTGCAGTGGCTGGTACTGGTTGTTCCTTTCCATGTTCAGTGGTTCTTTCAGGAGCTCTTGCAAGGCAGGCCTGGTGGTGATGAAATATCTCAGCAATTGCTTGTCTGTAAAGGATTTTGTTTCTCCTTCACTTATGAAACTTAGTTTGGCTGGATGTGAAAATCTGGGTTGAAAGTTCTCTTCTTTAAGGATGTTGAATATTGGCCCCCACTGTTTTCTGGCTTGTAGATCCACTGTAAGTTTGATGGACTTTCGTTTGTGGGTAACCTGATCTTTCTTTCTGGCTGTCCTTAGCATTTTTTCCTTCATTCCAACCCTGCTGAATCTGATGATTATGTGCCTTGGGGTTGCTTTCCTTGAGGAATAGCTTTGTGGTGTTCTCTGTATTTCCCGGATTTGAATGTTGGCCTGCCTTGTTAGGTTGGAAAAGTTCCCCTGGATAATATCCTGAAGAGTGTTTTCCAGCGTGGTTTCATTCTCCCAGTCACATTCAGGTACACTGATCAAACGTAGATTAGGTCTTTTCACATAATCCCATATTTCTTGGAGACTTTGTTCACTTCTTTTTACTCTTTTTTTCTGTAATCTTGCCTTCTCATTTTATTTCACTGAGTTGGTCTTCAATCTCTGATAGCCTTTCTTCTGCTTGATCGATTCAGCTATTGGAACTTGTGGTTCACAAAGTTCTTGTGCTGTGTTTTTCAGCTCCATCAAGTCATTTATGTTCTTCGCTAAGCTGGTTATTCTAGTTAACATTTTGTCTAACCATTTTTCAAGGTTTTTCATTTCTTTGCATTGGGTTAGAACATGCTCCTTTAGCTTAGAGAAGTTTGTTATTACCCACCTTCTGAAGCCTGCTTCTGCCAATTTATCAAACTTATTCTCCATCCAGTTTTGTTCCCTTGCTGGTGAGGAGTTGTGATCCCTTGGAGGAGAAGAGGCATTCTGGTTTTTTGGTGATTTCAGCCTTTTTGCACTGGTTTCTTCCCATCTTTGTGGATTTTTGAAGTTGGGACTTTCGGATGGGGTCTCTGAGTGGATGTCCTTTCTGTTGATGTGGAAGCTATTTCTTTCTGTTTTTTAGTTTTCCTTCTAACAAATAGTCCCCTCTACTGCAGGACTGCTGGAGGTCCACTCCAGACCCTGCTTGCCTGGGAATCACCCATGAGGGCTGCAGAACAGCAAGAATTGCTGCCTGTTTCTTCCTCTGGCAGCTTTATCTCAGGCGGGTACCCGCCAGATGTCAGTCAGAGCTCTCCTGTATGAGGTGTCTCTTTGGATATATGAGGGTCAGGGAGCCACTTGAGGAGACAGTCTGTCTCTTGTCAGAGCTCAAGTGCTATGCTAGGTACTCCATTGCTCCCTTCAGAGCTACTGGGCAGGGACGTTTAAGTCTGCTGGAGTGGAACTCACAACTGTCCCTTTTTCCAGGTGCTCTGACCCGGGAAGGTGGGGCTTTATTTATAAGTCCCTGAGGGGCTGCTGCCTTTTTTCAGAGATGTCCTGCCCAGGAAGGAGGGAGTCTAGTCACAGTCTGCCTGCAGAGGCCTTGCTGAGCTGCTGTGGTTTCCACCCACCTGCTGTGTAAACTTCCTTGCGATTTTGTTTACACAGTCAAGGTTAGAACTGCCTTAGTCATGGCGGAAGCCCTACCCCAACAGCTAGCTCGACCATCCCAGGTTGAGTTCAAACTGCTGTGCTGGCTGCAAAAATCTGAAGCCAGTGGGTTTCAGTTTGCTGGTCTTTGTGCTGGAGGGATCTGCCGAGCCAGATCACTTGTCCCCTGACCTTCAGCCCCCTTTTTTTCAGGGGACTGGGTGGTTCTGTCTCATAGGCACTCCAGGCACCAGCTAGAACAGCCACCCAGTTTTTTGCTGAAAACCCATGGCTCCAGCTAAATTGGCCACCCTGTTTTGTGCTGGAAACTGTGGGCTGGTGTTTTTGGCACCAGCGGGAACCTCCTTTTCTGTAGGCTGTAAAGACCATGGGAAAAGTACGGTATCTAAGCCAGAGTGCTGGAGTTTCTGGAAAAGTTCCCGATGACCCCCTCTGGTAGGAGAGGAAGTCCTCCAGCCCTTTGAACTTCCCAGGTGGGGAAATGCCCCACCCTGCCTTGATTTGCCCTCCTTGGGCTACACCTACTGTCCAACCAGTTCCATTGAGATGAACCTGGTACCTCGATTGAAAATGTGGAGATCACTTGCCTTCTGTGTCGCTCTCACTGAGAAATGAGCTCCGGAGCTGTTCCTATTCAGCCTTCTTGGTAGCTCTCCAGACTGACCCTTAAATCCTGTACAAAGTGGCACACAAATCTTTTTTCATTTTAATAGAGTGAACAGTGAACTACAAGGAATGGTACAGGGGATAATGAGGTATTATGCCAAGTGAGGTAACTTTTTGGAGGTATGTAGATACAATGGACCAAGTTGTTAAACACTATTCTTTTTTAGTAGACTTTGGGCTAGTTTCCAGAAATGCATAGCCAGATTGATAGACATCTTTAAGGGATTAGCATCCTTTATGAATACCACATCTGAGCAGTTTTTGCCCCAAAGGATCTTGGAGACACATTCAAAGTCAGAGATATTGATCACAAAGGCATCAGATAATTAGCTGGTGCCATCACCAAATTATAGATCAGGAATTCTTCTCCTGGGAATTACAGAAAGAGGCTTTCAGGTCCACATTTATGCTGGTGTCTCATTTACAAAGTGGATTTCTTCCCAACAGATGCACTGAAGTAGAATTACTAAACAAAAAAATGTGTTGATTCAAGAGAAGGAAAAGAAAAATAAAGGCAGAATCTGAAAATAATTTAAAATTTTTACCACTGTGACATTTGATTATTACTAGGAAGGGATGATGGAAATTTACAAGGGGTTTTGATAGATAATATACCCCCCAGTATCAACCTTCTATTTCTACAATTGCATAGAAGTTTATCTCTTTCTATGTCAAGGGCAGTTATGGATAGATGAGAGCAGCTACTTTCACAAACAGGTGCTGTATTGTCAAAGTTTGTCCTTTTTCTTTTTTGACTGCCTCTTTCTAAGATACACTAATAAGGGCAGAGTAGGTGTTCTCCCAGTGTTCCTTACAATATTGATGGCTGTTGTTGTGTAGACCAGACACAGGATTGTCTTCATTCTTGGCTTTATCTAATTGCTTAATCTCAAAAGCTATTAATGTGGTCTGATTTTTTTTTTCTTTTTTCTGAGTCAAAGTATCTTCTAAGTGTTTAGCAAGCTCATGTAATTTAGAGAGAAAGGACAATCTACTGCCTTATCTTCTGTTTTCTGGGAAGTTATGATATCTTCTTCACCCTTCTTGAGACTAGAGAATTCTGGAAGGTGGTAGTTAAGTGATCTCTGAAACCAGGCATGGATTTATTTTTTCCTTGTTTAGAGGACTTTTTTTCTGGTAAAATATACTTAGCATAAAATTTATCATTTTAACCATTTTCTAAGCACATAATTCAGGGGCATTGAGTACATTCACATTGTTATACAATCATTACCACCATCCATCACCACCAATCATTACCATCATCTTCTCAAGCTGAGACTGTTTCCATTGGGCACTAACGTTTCACTCCCCGTTATCTTCAACCCCTGGAAACCACCATTCTGTTTTGGTCTCTCTGAATTTGACTACTATGGGTACCTAGTATAATTGGAATCATACAATATTTGTCTTTTTGTGTCTGGTTTATTTCACTTAGCACATTTTCAAGGATCATTCATGTTGTAGGATGTGTCAGGATTTTATTCCTTTTTAAGGCTGAATAATGTCTCATTGTATGTATATAACACTTTTATATTCATTTATTCATCAGTGGACATTTGAATTATTTCTGTCTAGTGACTATTATGGTTAAAGCTGCTATAAACATTGGTGTACAAATGTACAAATTTCTGTTCAATCTCCTGTTTTCTATTATTTTGAGTTTATACCCAGAAGTGGAATTCCTGGATCATATGTTAATTCTATGTTTAACTTTCTTTTTAGGAAATGCCATACTGTTTGTGGAACATTTTAACGTTTTATGTTTCCAACAACAATGCACAAGTGTGCCAATATCTCCATATTCTTGCTGATATTTGTTATTTTATGTTTTTATAACTGTCCTAATGAGTATGAAGTGGTATCTCATTGTGGTTTTGATTTGCATTTCCCTAGTTATTACTAATATTGAGCATATTTTCATGTGTTTATTGGCTATTTGTATATCTTCTTTAAAAAATGTCTATTAAAGTTATTTGCTCATTTTTAAAATAAGGTCATTGTTTTATGTTGTTGTTATAGAAGTTCTTTATACATTTTGGATGCTACTTCCATATCAGATACATAATTTTAATGTATTTCCTCATGAGTTGCCTTTTCACTTTGTTGATAATATTATTTGATGTTAAAAAGTTATTAATATTAATTATGATTAATCCAATTCATCTTTTTCCTTTATTGCTTGTGCTTTCAGTGTCATAGCCAGGAAATCATTGACAGAGCCAATGTCATACAATTTCCCCTTTGCTTTTTTCTAACAATTTTAAGTTTTAGCTTTTATGTCTTGATCTTTGATCCATTTTGAGTTCGTTTTGGTATGTTATAGTAAACAAAGGTTAAATATCATTCTTTGGCATGTGGATATTCAACTTTTACAACATTAGTTTTTTTCTAAAAAAAAAAAAAAAAAGGTCCCTTCCCTATTGAATGGTCTTGGTGCCCTTGTTGAAAATCATTTGCCCATATATGCAAGGGTTCATTTTTAGGATCACTGTTCTATCCCATTGGTCTATATGTCTGTCTTTGTACCAGTAATACAAAGTGTATTACTTTGTACCAGTAATACACTTTTGATTACTGCAACTTTCTAGTAAGCTTTGAAATCAGGAAGTGTAAGATCTCTAACTTTGTTCTTTTTCAATGTTGTTTTGACTCTTTGGAGTTTCTTGGGATTCCATATGAATTTTATAATAGCTTCTTCTATTTCTGCAAAAAGCATTGACATTTTAGTAGGAATTGCATTGAATCTGTAGATCACTTGAGTAGTATTGGCACCTTAACAATATTAAGGCTTTGATCCTTACACTTGGGATGTCCTTTCATTTGGTTGTCATCTTTAATTTCTTTCAACAACATTTTATAGTTTTTCAGTCTTTCACTTTCTTGGTAAGCTCATTCTTAAGTATTTTATTTTGTTGATGTTATTGTAAATGAAATTATCTTACTAATTTTACTTTCAGGTTTTCATTCTTAGTGTATAGAAATACATGATTTTTCTATGCTGATTTTGTATCCTGCTAGTGTGCTGAATTTGTTTATTAGTTGTAACAGGCTTTTTTTTTAAGAGTCTTTAGAGTTTTCTCTATATGACAACATGCTGTCTGAAAACAGAGATAGTTTTACTTCTTCCCTTTTAATTTAGATCCCTTTTATTTCTTTCTCTTGCTTAATTGATCTAGCTATAATATCCAACATTATGTTGAATACTAGTTGTGAAGGATAACATCCTTGTCTTATTCCAGATTTTAGAGGAAAAGTTTTTAGCCTTTCACTGTTGAGTATGACATTAGATGTAGTTTTTTCTCACATACCCTTGATTATGTTGAGGTAGTTTTCATTTATTCCTATTTTATTGAATGGATTTATCATGAATGGAAGAGGTTGAATTTTGTCAAATATTTGTTCTACATCAACTGAAATAATCGTGTGTTTCTTTTTTTTCTTTATTCTATTGATATAATGTGTTACATTGATTAATTTTCATATATTGACCCATCCTGATATTCCAGAAATAAATCCATTTGGGATGTTGCACAATCATTTTAATGTGCTTTTGAATTCAATTTGTTACTTTTTTGTTGAAGATTTTTGCACCAGTATTCATAAGAGCTCTTGATTTTAACTTTTTTCTTGATTCTCTGTCTGGTAAGTTGTATGTTTCTAGTAATTTCTTCATTTTATCTAGTGAGATGGATTTTTGACCAATAAATTGGGACAGAAAAGATATCGAGGATAACTGCTAGGAGTTATTGTCCTATTTTTTATACTCCTTATATGTCTACTTATAGTTAAATATTGTCCCATATTTTTATATTATTTTGGTAAACAATTCATCTTGCTTTTACTAAACAAATTTTAGGATATCTAGGGCTCAGAAAAAGGTGAACTAATTGAGAACAAGAAGTCCGGGACTACAAATCCCTAAGGCAGTCCTAAATTCTTCAGTGGATTTGTGCCATTTCTTAAGAAAGCTTGACAAGTCATTAATTGGATTATAGAAATCTTACCTGGACCATGGTCAAAGGCCATAAGACTCACGAGACTGGTCATCACACTTACATACCTTGTAAGATATGATGAAGAGATACTATCCGGGGAAAATGATATGTTCAAGAAGGAGTGGTAGAGAAAAGGGAAGAAGGTCTGTGGAAAGTGTAGAAAGAAGAGGAGGAGCAGGGCAAGAGAGAGAAGGAAGTCAGGGTTTGGAGGGCCGTGAGGGAAGCCAACCACAGTTGAGTAATGAGACAGAGAAGACAAATGAAGCTTGGATTTCAGATCCACCAAGTTTTTTTAGTTCTTTCGAAGGTATGAAGCCATTTACAAAATGTTATCTCTTTTAGAGTTGTCTTCCTACCAAACAAACAAGCTAACTATTGGTATTTAGAACATTTGAGTCCTTTAATCTTAAGGTACTAGGCAAAAGATGATCTAATTCTGTTTTTTGTTTGTTTGTTTGTTTTTGTTGTTTTGATATGCCCAGGCTCGAGTTCAGTGCTTGTGGCCTCAAGTTATCCGCCCACCACAGCCTCCCAAAGTGCTGGATTACAGGTGTAAACCACCATGCCCAGTCGATTATCTTATTCTTACACCAGGTTTCCAAGACTATCATGTGAAGAGAAATGTAGTAAAATTCAGTGTCTGGCATAGCCCAGAAAAGTACTAGTACACTGATTTAAATACAGTATTTTTACCTCCTCTCATGTAATTAACCTTCCCAATGGGAGTATTTTCTTTGGTTGCACAAATATAGTTTGGTTAAGGAAATTATAATCATAGGCAATAACAATTTATCAGTAGTTGGTTTTTGAATCCACTCTACTTTCCAAAAGAAAATTACACAAAACAAAAAAATATTCTTAGATGTTTTTCTATAATGCCACATAATACATGTCACCAGATCTGATAATGAGGAAACAGGCAACATAGACTCACCTGTAAGTTACCCTGTGTGTATCTGAGCTGACACTCATGTTTATACACAAAAATTTTGTAGTCATTTGGAAATTTTGCAACTCCAATATGATATTATTCTCTCTAGTAATTCTGTCAATCAGTTGAGATCTGCAAGATGATTGTGATAAAAGTTGATTGTGAGTCATAGCATATTTTTTAACTGATGTAGTGATTATTATTGTCCTAAATTGACAGGTGAAGTATGCTGTCCAGATGAACAGCACAATCGGGTTTCTGTTGGCATTGGTGACTCCTGCTGTGGCAGAATGCCTTACTCCACCTCAGGAAAGCAGATTTGCTGTGCTGGGAGGCTTCATGATGGCCATGACCAGCAGTGCTGTGGCGGACAGATTGTGAGCAAAGATTTAGAGTGTTGTGGTGGAGAAGAAGGAGTGGTGTACAATCGCCTTCCAGGTAAGGGGCCCAAGTCTACTTTCAGTAGATGGAGGATGTGAGAAGCAGGGAGAGTGAGAAATTTGCCTTAGAAATAAAACAGATAAGTAATTAAAGCTCACATTGGTTATATCTAATGCAATAATTAGGAACATATTGTTTAATACAAAAAATGTCATCTCCCAGTTTTTATGTGTATCTCATGTATTTCAGAAAAACACATCAATTTTTTTTTCTCTTGAAAAGGTCATGTCCACCAAAAGAAATCCCACACATGAATTCTGAATGAAAAGAATATTTCCTAGTAAATAGTATACAAAATTATTACAATGGTATTGTGTTATAATTCTTTTACTCCCTTATTGTACTGTATTAAATAAGCTACCACTAATATTAATAACAATGAGTATCATTGAATGAATACTAACAGTGTACTAATATTTTATACATTATTACCTCAAATAATCTTACATGATAGGTACTATTAATTATCTACATTTTAAAAATAAACAAACTGAAGTTCAGTCATTAGATAGTAGACATTAGTCTCCACTTGCTAAATATCACACAGTCAGATCCATATTTTGGGAGGCCTCACACTTATGCAATTGAAGTTGGGGTTTTTAAGGACAAGAAAATTAAAATATGAAGACAGTGATCACAGCATCTTCACCAGATGTAGATTTCATCTCAAGAAGCCACTTTCTT
Organism: Cheracebus regulus; assembly: GCA_963574635.1. NCBI lineage: Eukaryota > Metazoa > Chordata > Mammalia > Primates > Pitheciidae > Cheracebus > Cheracebus regulus. The sequence continues at coordinate 66,430 of CAUYQU010087735.1, read as the reverse complement.
TGCTCCTCCCTAAGAAGTAACTCATCTGTTTTATGATGATATTGCAGCAGTTCAAGCACCTCTTCAGGCTCCTCTTTTAATTCCAGTTCTCTTAACATTTGCACCACATCTACAGTTATTTCTTCCGTTTTGAGTCTTGAACCCCTCAGTCATCCATGAGGGTTGAAATCAGTGTCTTCTAAACTACTGTTAATGTTGATATTTTGACTTCCTCCCATGAATGGTGAATATTCTTAATTGTGTCTAGAATGGTGAATCCTTTCCAGGTCTTCAATTTACTTTGCCCTTATCCATCATAGGAATTACTTTCTATGGCAGCTATAGCCTTATAAAATGTATTTTTTAAATAATAAAACTAGAAAGTCAAAATGACTGCTTGACCCATAGGCTGCCGAATAGATGTGTTAATAGGCATGTAAACGTGACTCGTCTGTTTCCATCAGAGCACTTGAGTGACCAGATGTATTGTCAGTGTTAATATTTTTTAAATATCATTTTTCTTCTGAGCAGTAGGTCTCAATAATGAACTTAAAATACATAGTAAACCATATTGTAAACAGGTATGGGATCATATAGCCTTTTTTGTTCAGTTTACAAGCACAGGCAGAATAGAGTTAGCATAATTATTAAGGGCCCTAGAATTTGTGAAGTGGTCAATGAGCATGGGCTTCCACTTAAAGTCACCAGCTGCTTTAGCCCCCAAAGAGAGTCAGTCTGTCCTTTCAAACTTTGAAACCAGGCGTTGACTTTTCCTCTCTACCTCTGAACGTTCTAGTTGGCATCTTCTTCTAGTATTAGGCTATTTCATCCACACTGAAGATCTATTGTTTAGTGTAGCCACCTTCATCAATGATCTTACCTGAGTCTTCTGGGTGACTTGATGCCGCAGTTTCTACATCAGCGCCTGCTGCTTCACCTTGCACTTTTATGTTATGGAGATGGCTTTTTTTCCTTAAACCTCATGAAGCAACTTCTGCTAGCTTCCAACTTTTCTTCTGAAGCCTCTTCACCTCTCTCAGCCTTCATAGAATTGAAGAGAGTAAGAGCCTTGCCTGGACTAGCCTTTGGCATAAGGGAATGTCGTGGCTGGTTTGATCTTCTATCCAGGCCACTCAGTTTCTTCATAGCAGCAATAAGGCTGTTTCACTTATCATTCATGTGTTGGCTGGAGTAGCACTTCTCATTTTCTTCAAGAACTGTGCCTTTGCATTTATAACTTGGCTAACTGTTGGGCTTAACAGGTCTAGTTTTTGGCCTATCTCAGCTTTCAACATGCTTTCCTCAATAAATTTTAATTATTCCTAGCTTTTGATCTAAAGTGAGAGTTGTGAGACTCTTCCTTTCACGTAAACACTTAGAGGCCATTGAAAGGTTATTAATTGGCCTCATTTCAATATTGCTATGTCTCAGAGAATTGGAAGGCCTGAGAAAAGGGAGAAAGATAAGGGAACCGTTGATCTATAAAGCAGTCAGAACACACAGGACACTCATCAACTAAGCTTTCCGTCTTACATGGGCAAGGTTCATGACTTCCTAAAACAAATTATAATAGAGACATCAAAGGTCATTGAGCACAGATCACCATAACAAATATAATAATAATAAAAAAGTTTAAATACTGTAAGAATCAAAATGTGACACAGGGACACAAAGAGAGCACATGCTATTGGAAAATGGGCACCAATAGACTTGCTTGATGCAGTGTGGCCACAAACCTTCAATTTGTTCAAAATGCAGTATCTGCAAAGTGCAGTACATCAAAGCACAATAACATGAGATATGCCTGTGATGCTAAACTGCTATATGCCTTATAAATTCTCATTCTCTCATATGTGCCCGGTAGAGTGTCAGAGGTTACATGATGTGATTTGCAACAGATCGAATGTAGAATCAGAAAGAAAATCAAACTGCCTTCTCTTACACTGAACAATTAAAAAGCTTGCAAGAATGTAACACAGTGTCATTCTTCTCACTATTTTTAATTTGAAAAATATATTTATTTTTCATAAATATGTTATGGATTTATTATTTTTATATTTAAATGCATAAATAAATATTTCAAAAATTTCTGTCATAAGTTTTAACACGGTATATATCAATAGATAAAACTCATATAAACAAAAGATATTTGGGGTCCTCGATAATTTGTAAGAGTATAAAAGGATCCTGAGACCATAATCTGAGAACCATTGCTTAAAGGCATAGTAATGTCTCCTAGAAGATTATGGCAATTAATTAGTTATCCTGTACTATGACTAACCAGTTGAATGCCTTCTCCTCCTTTAGATGAAGTAGCTAATAACAGATCTATTAAAGATAGAACTGAGGAGGCAGGAAGGATACAAAAGTGTTACCCCTTGTATAACCTAATACATCAGAGTTTTAAAATGACAGAAAAATATTTTATTTTAATGTGTTTGTTCATCTGTAGCATTTTGAAATAATTAGTCAACCGCCATACCTCCTCCTTTGTTAAATATGTATTACGTAGTGACCATATTCAAGATATCATTCCTGGTGCTAAGTGGCTAAGATTCCACTTTTATTCTCAAGAACCTATAATCTAATGAAGGAGAGAAGTATCTACAAGGTTATACACAGGCCATGAGAGAGGGATGAATGCATGCATATTTTTAAGACTGAGATCACTCTAGTCAAGGTAATGAAAGGGGTTGCTGCGTTGGACTGGAATCTCAAACAGTGAGTATGATTTTGGCAGGTGTGGCTTGAGCTAAACTGTGAAATTAGCAGTCTGCAAAACACAAATGGTAGTGGGCACTTGGGTTTACAGGAGATATACACCCTGTGTAAGAAAGAAAGGAGATAAATCTGAGTAGGCAAAAGGATTTGAATATTATTTAGCACTCAGGTAAGAGTCAATATGATGATAAGAACTGTAGTTTAAGATTAAATTTAGGTGGCAGAACAAATGTGAAAGAGAAGGAAAGAGAAGTCAGAACACCATTGCCATAAAGTAAAATGCATTGTTCTAAGAAGTGGAATGGAGGTTACTGTCCACTAGGACAATAGTTCTTAACTTGTTTTCCTTTAGAATCTTTTGAAAGTCACAAACCCTAACTCTGAATAATAGTGCCTAGAATACACACAAAAATTTGCCTGTAATTTTATCCGCCCTTGAACTCCATCCATGAACTCAAATTTCAGAATCACTTCTTTATTGACTTCAAGATGATGTCACATGCCAAACATTCCTTACACAAATGGTGACAACCCTCAACTCCTGCGAATCAAGATAAGCTCTAGAGTTTCTCATGGCATTCTACAGCTCTGCCAACTCTAATAATCACAGTGGACTGAAGGAATGATGGTTTTACAAAGGAAAAAAAAATGTTTTTTATTCTCTTGACCTTCCTTCCTGCAGGTTGCACTGAAAATAGACAGGTTCCACATGTATTTTTCCTCTCTCTGCTGCCATTCGCTCCTGTCACCCCTAATGACTGTGACCTTAATGACCTTCCAGAATATCCATATGGCCCTTTTTCTCCTCAACCTAGCAACAAACAGCCTACCTGCTACGTGAGGGTTTGGATCTCATAATATCATTCCTAAGCCTGGCCTCTCTCACTGCTTGGCATTGTGTGCCTGCCACGAGACCGGGCTGGCTCGTAAAACATCTCTTTATGTACTTTATTACTTAAACTCTTTTATTTGCCTGCAGGAGCCCTTTAACAAAATCACATTGAATTGACTTTCTCACACCAAATCACATCTCCCTGGTCCCAGTTCAGTTGTCTTTGTCAATATGTATTTTATAAATGGAGTGAATTAACAGATGCTGTTGGAACAGAAGTGCTGGGGTGGCGTTTATGTTTTTAGTGCTCTCTCTGGGCAGATGAGTTGTGTAGAAGTGTTATACAGGTATCTTGGGATGAAAGTCATGCGTGTCATTTCAGTGGATATGTATTCTTAGCCATTTTCTTTGAATAGATTTTAAACATATTTATTACTCATTTTTTTTTGGTGTTTGCTTATATGGCTTTATCATTTGTGCCATTAATCTTGGGTTGGACTTGATTATTTATATCCCTTAGTATGAAAAGATGAAAATTAAAGCCTCTTTATCATTCAAAGAGGACAGATTTTTCTGTTAGCCATGGAAAACTGATCATGAGATGACTTTGGAATATATTGACTTATTTCTATTATAAATTTTGTTCATGCGGCCTTTGATGTGAAAATCTGGGTTAAAATTGTTTCAGAATACACTGAGTTTCCATGTCCTGGACTCTGACTTCAGCAGAACAAATGACTATCACTGTTTGTTGCATAAGATGGGAATCTGGAAATTTTGCAGAGGGAAATATAACCACAGAAGTCCATAGTGTAAGGCTGGTATTGAAAGAACATTTCCCTGAAAGATTCCCATATAACATAATGATTTTTTTTGAAAAGTGCAATATATCAATGCTATAAAATATATCGCAATGATTTGGGAAGCATTTTTACTCTACCCTTTCTTAGTTATGTGGTGATACTCATAGAGCCATCTACTGGTGAAGACTAACTGTGAATTTCTTTTCTTTCATGATCTGCCACAAATTTTATACATTTGTCCTAAGGATGACTAATCGCAAAACTTTTTTTTTCTTCTAGGCCTAAAATATCATTTGGCTTAAAATTTGGTCCCCATGAACAATCTCAGAGTTTCACAATGATTTGTCATATTCCAGACTGCATTTTACTGCTATACTATTTTTATCTCAAAGGCATCATATATCATTCTTGGTCTTGTTTAAAAAAAAATGGAATGCCAGTTTTGCAGTCTTAACTATTTAGAAATTTACCCAGCAGATATGTTTATAAATGCTTTTCTTTTTAGATAAAGATATGAAATAAGTATTAGTAACATATTTGAAATATTAATATTATGAGTAAAATTTTTTTCCTCCACTATTTTCTCAGTGTGTCCAATCAATGGAAGCCACTGAATATATACACAGTTTAGAAACACAATATACACTTTTTGATCTGAAAATTAAAACATCTACTAGTTTAATATGTACTGTACTACAATAATATCTACATCTTGTTCAAAGACACTCTCCACCTTTGTACAAATTTAATGAAGAGGCTCTGGAAGAATGGACCCATCCATCAATAATGCATGACCTATTTTGTTTTTCTTTGGGCATATTTAAAATTGTGCATTCTGTGTGTCAAAGTTCAAAAGTCAAGTGCTACATGTGATAAATTAGGTAGGGGTCAAAAGTTATTGCAATGCAGTTTCAGAAGATTGTCTGTCTCTGAATTTGCAGCTCATTCATGCTGAAGTGATGCACTATGGGAATTACTACCAAACTCTGCTCTGCAACATCTGCTCTCCCTAAGTGAGTTAGTGCACGTCAGACATCTTTATGTCAGAATATTGCAGTGATGGATGCAGTCTTCAGAAAATGCTGCATAAAAATCTGGTGTGCCGTTCTGGCCATTAAGTGAAATTACTATTTAAATTAATGGCACTGTCACAGTTTATCTGTGCAAAGAATGAACGCTGATTAGGGTATTAAGTAATTAGCAATTTATCACACTGGAACAAGGTTGATAATAATTAAAGAAGTAATGGTTTACCAAAGAAACTAGAAAGGGAGTCACTTCTTGTTATGTGAGTGAAATCTTGGCTGAAAATTTCAATTCAGTAATACAAAGATGAAGCTCTTTGTAAACGAAAGCATCTTTTCTAGTGTAAAAACAGTTCGTTATCAAAATTTTAGTTGACCTGTCAGAAGTCCCTCAGAGTGATCAGATGACTGATTAGGAGTTTCAAATTAGGTCAATGTCTGCATATTTATTTTATACTTAAAGCATAGTGAAACCATGAAGTAATTTGGGAGTGGGAGGGGAAAAATATATTCTGCTCCCTAAAGAGCCAGTTTTCAAATTTTGATTGGTCTTTAAAAGAAAAACATGAATTGTCTTAAGAAAACTGCTAGAGAAAAAAATAACAGTAAAGAATCCAAGGTTGTATTTAAATGTCTAATTAGAAGCGGCAGAAAAATGCCCATATGTAAGACTTGAAGCTATGGATTTTTCTTTTTAGTTTATGCGTGTGTGTGTGTGTGTCTGTGTACACAATGTATATATGTATTTATATGTCTTTGTATATATACACATATACATATATATATGTACACACATACATGCATGCATGTCTGTCTATATCTACACACACATAAATATGTGTATGTGTGTGTATGTGTATATATAAGCACATACACACACATACACATACATACCCACTATAATCAAGACTCAGACTGAAATGAGCCTTGCTCTGTGTATTTATTTGAGATAACTTTTCCTAGAAATGTTAAAACAACTAAAATTATTAATATAGCAGTTAATTTTAAAACCAATTACTTTGAAGAGTTGTCACATTAGATACACATAGTATGCCAAAACTCTGTTAGGATCAGTGTATATCATTAATCATAAATAAGACTTTTTAATATTAGGAGATTTTTGTAAGTGGAAAGATGAATGAGAAGGTTCTTTGGAGTCATGTGTAGATAAACATCTTTCTAAAGGTATGTGCCTAACCAATGTCTACTTTCAATGATTCTTTTAAAAAAGCACTTTTGATCTATTATTTGAGTGTCTTTCATACTGTAGATATTTACACAGGACCAGATTAAACAATTCAGGACCCCGGGGCACTTTGAATTTGAGGTTCTTTATGTTATCAATCAGCACTAATAATAAAATTCTAATTAAAATAAATCATTCATCACACTGTACTGCTATATAACTGGATATAAATTCTAAGATGAAAACACTGTGACATGCAGTATAGGCACCTTAATTTCTAGCTTGATCTGACTCTAGAGTAGTGTTTATTTATTCCTGCTTTAATGTTAAGATTTCTGCCATTTCTCTTTGATGACAATGTCTAAATGATGTAAGCGCAGGTAATTAAACTGAATTTAGTGGGCAAAAAAGTCTATTTGGTATCTCAGGTGCATGTGTCTTTCATCTCGATGTGGGGATCAGTGATCCTCTCTACAGGGTCTTTCTGCCACTGCTCCCAGCCTGTCACCCATGTCTATGTTGTGTCTGGAACCGAGTGTGGCTTAAAAAATAATGACTGATGAGTGCACCTGATCAGTGAACATGCTCAGATGATTTTGAATAAATACCAAATCCATCTCATGAAGAAAGAATGGTTACCGTTGCAGCTAAATTCCCAAGAAGCAAATATTTGTACCCTAGATAAAGATAAGCCAAAACTTAACACTGCTCCTCCTGCAGAGTTTCCAGCTCTAAGATGGTGCTACCTTTCCACTCTGACTGGGCTCTTATCCCAGAGTATTTGGGTGACCTTTTCTCCCTTAGGAATTTCTAGAGCTTTCTCGGAGTCCCTATAGTTTAACTAACCTTCTTCTGCAACAAGACGTTATCATCACAAAATGCACAGGCAGTTTTCATGAGAGAAATCCGATCTCTTTTTATGGAGCATGAGAGAAATTTGGCCCAGCTGAATGATTTTCGAACACTTCCTCTTGTGTGTTCTTTTCCTAATTAGTGTCTAGTGCTCTTGGTAAGAAGGACCCTCACTGCACATTTAAATCACCTTGGTAGGGAAATGCTACCTTAGGTATTGCACCATTTCAGCAACTGCCTGAGTCTGACATTTTTATACCAAACTTTATAGCAGCCTCAGTTTTCTTCCCTTTTTCTATTTCATATTCATATATAACATTTTATTGTTGCAGGGATGTTCTGTTGTGGGCAGGATTATGTGAATATGTCAGATACCATATGCTGCTCAGCTTCCAATGGAGAGTCTAAAGCACATGTTAAAAAGAATGACCCAGTGCCAGTAAAATGCTGTGAGACTGAACTTATTCCAAAGAGCCAGAAATGCTGTAATGGACTTGGATATAATCCTTTGAAATATGTTTGCTCTGACAAGATTTCAACTGGAATGATGATGAAGGTAATTGATAGAAAAGCTCTCAGAGGCGCTGATTTGACAATGGAAAGAGAAATACATTGTTCATAACTATTTTTCTAAAATAGGAATATAAAAACTCCTGTGTGCATTATTCATTTTCACATTACATCCATATTAATACCGAATGAGTTCGCTATGATTGATGTTATTGCAATGAATTCTAAAAGAATTAATAATGATTAGCTGTTCTCAGGGAAGCCTCACCCAGCACTTCGGATTAGTGCAGGACTGAAGGTCTGTGTGCCGCTGAAAGAGCCGGCGCAGGTCATCTGGGGCCTCTGCATGATGCGGGAGCACTGTGGATGGAGACAGGAGGAAATTCCCACTTCTTCTCCCTAGCCTGCCAGCCATCATCCACCTCCTTTGATAGAGAACTTAGATCCAGCACATTCCCTTAGTTGCATTTATATCATATTCCCTTAGACAATGCAAGATGAGCAAATGCCTGTGTCAACCACAAAAGTGAATGAATAGGCTTCTGGGTGTAATCACTTATGTTTTTATGTGGTGATGGTTCATACACTGCCATGTCATGTATGTGGGTGTTAAACTTGACCAAGGATACCAGAAACCTATTAATTTCAGGAAAGGACCATGAACACTTTAAAAAACAAGCACACTACCATGTTCTGTAGTAACTTGTCATTATAAGACCACTAAAAATGGGTGTCTTGGTCATAGACCATGGAAGGGCGCTTGTTCAATGAGGCACCTACACAGTCCTCATGTGGACCACATACACTTTATACACTTTGGGATATAAAATAACTCATGAGATTGTTAGAAGCCCTGCAAGCACTTTTTATCAATTAATAATTAAGATAATACATAGGTTGGTTAAATTATCATAATGAGGGTAATATTTCTCCTTGCTGAATCAAGTAGTGTCTTCTACATAATAATGTTCAGTCTATAGGTTTCATTTTGTTTTCTGAAGACCTCTCTCCTGGAGATTTTTATATCCTGTTCCAATCTGGAATGGATCATCTTGGGATTTCTATATAGCTGGCCCATTAGGTCTTCCCTAAGCTATCAACTCAGGAATTCCTTTCACCTCTTTCCTGTTTTGATCCCCCTGTTTTTTGGATTCCAAGTTTCCTTCCATTTGAAGAATTGTATTCTTGGATATAGATGCATGGAGGTAGATTTTTTGAGAGCTTAATGCATAAAAATACTATTATTTTACCCTCCATGAGGATTGATAGCTTGGTTGGCTATATATTTCCAGGTTAAAAATTATGTCTAATCAGAATTTTGAGGCATTTCTGCATGTTTTAAGTTTCCATTGATATTTTGATTCCTATTTCTTTGTTGGTAACCACGTTCCTTTTCCTATGAAAGCTCTTGAAGATGTTCTCTTTATCCTGTTCCTCTAAAATTTGATGACAATGAACATCTATATGGAAGTTGGAATGGTTTCTTTTTGCATTTTGTTCTCACTTTTTGTGATGAGAACATAGAGGATCTACCTTCTTTGCAAATTTGGTTTTTTTTTTGTAGTATTTGACATTACAATTCATTGTGAGTTAGGCAGTTGTCTTCCAAGTAACATCTCTAAATCCCCAGCCCCTTCCATCTTGTGATGCTTCACACGCAGTCCTAGGATCATAATGGAGAGGGCACAAGAGGGGACAATTGCATATGGACTGGTCATACCTGGATATAGAGTGCATCCTTACTGTGCACTAGTCACACAGACATATCTATTCAGATGGCTTCTTCTACTGCAGCCAAATTTTGACATCCCACATTCCCAGAGAGAAAAGGGAAATTGCGCTGTCTCTGCCACATTCATCTACTTTCCAGCTTCCAAAAACATGTGAGCTGTCTTGTGTGTATTATTTTCCATCCTTTTTCCCTAGACTTTCAACATGTAAACCACTATTTGACTGACATTTGGTTGGGCTTTTAGAGAAAATAGAGATAAATCCAATGTTCAGTTGTCCTCTTTTAAATAGAATCCCATGGATTATTTTGAATCCCATGGATTCCATTTAAAAGAGGACAGTCGAACATTGGATTTACCTTTATTTTTAAAGAGGACGATTGAACATTGGATTTATCTCTATATAGTGGGATTCCATTTATACAGCACCATCTTGGCTCACTGCAACCTCTGCCTCCCAGGTTCAAGCAATTCTCATGCCTCAACATCCCAAGTAGCTGGGATTACAGGTGCATGACACTATGCCCAGCAAACTTTTTTTTAGTAGAGGGGGTTTCTGCTTGTTGGCCAGGCTGGTCTTGAACTCCTGACCTCAAGTGATCCACCCACCTCAGCCTCCCAAAGTGCTGGGATTACAGGCATGAGCCACCACACTGGGCTCCACTATTTATTTTTTAATTTATTATTTTGACTAACTTGGTAAAAATAATTCAACTTATTTTATGTAAGAGAGAGCTTGAATGGAGATCAATTTTAATAGCAAAAAGTTTTTAAATACATTATGCTACTTATGTAAAGGCACAGTAGATCTCCACATTATAAAACTATTGCCTTATTTATAGCTCCTGTAATTTGGGATGTTTAAGTATTTAATTCCTTAGATTAAAACAAAGTGGTACTTATCAAAAACCATGAAAAGTTCAGAGGTTTGTCAGAGAAAATGTTTATAAGCATAAATAATTACAATCATAATGACAGTTCATGAAACATTATATTTTTTAAAATTTGGATCAGTAATACTTCTAATGTGACTAACCTCCCCAAAGGAAGTATAAATTCTCAAATATCACATGCTGTATTTTTTTCTAAAATTGCATGGAAAAGTATCAAATAGAAAAAATAAAATATTGGTATTGTGTATACTATGTTTAAGGCATTATGTTTATAGGTGTTATCTCATTTGAGTCACACAACAAACCCCAGTGGTCAATTTTGTCTCCATTTTTCCCACTGAAGAAGCTGAGGTTTTGAAAACGTAAGAGACTTGCTCAAGGTAACAGAGCTGGGAAGTTGCAAAACTGAAATTTTAATCCCAGTCTGTGTCATTTCAAAGTCATTGCTCTTTCTAGTATACAAACTGCCTTCATTTCTTTTTATACATTTTGAGAAATTCCTTCATCAAGTAAGTGGAGGAAAATTTCATTTGAAAGTCACAGAAGTCTACCCTATGTATGTCTAAATGAAATTTTTAAATAACCCACTCTCTCTGTTCTCACCCCTACCACTTAACTTAGGAAACCAAAGAGTGCAGGACCCTCTGCCCAGCCTCTATGGAAGCCACGGCACATTGTGGCAGGTGTGACTTCAACTTCACCAGCCACATTTGCACTGTGATAAGAGAGTCTCACAATTCCTCGGGGAAGGCATCAGTTGAAGAAATGTGTTCATCTGCCGAAGAAGCCATTCATATAGGAAGTGTAAACACGTACTCTTACACAGGTAACAGAAAGCAAGCTGTCTGCCCATGGCTTGGTGGAGTTAGTGAGAAGCTGCTGGAAATGCAGATTTATTTAACTCTGACATCAACCCTCCTTAAACTGGTGTCAATACATTCCATCATACTTTGGGGCCAGCTAGTTACGAGGTAATTAAAGGCATAATCTGGTTGTATTCAAATCAGCAGTTTAAAATACTTTAAAATCTAACTTTAAACAAGGTTGTATTCCATATTATAGTAAATATGTGGAGGTATCTGTGACCTTTACTGCTATATTCAGTTAATTTACCATAAACCCAATTTTCTTTTTCAAAAGCTACAATGCATATTTCACTGAATGCAGTAAATGAATATTGCTATACTTGCAACAGAAAGAAGGATACACCTGTCTGATTAATAATAAAACCTAACAGTGCTATTCTGAGGAGGAGGAGGTAAAGCTAAGCATGACGTTTCCCCAGGATGGCTAGTCATCTCAAAAACAATAACCCTTGCAGTGATTGCAAATGTTAATTTCTAAGTACCATCTTGGCCCTGCTCAGTTAGTCCCATGATTCTTAGTTTTGGCTAAGCTGTGTGAGAAACACTGTTAAGTTTAGAATTATCTCTAAAATAGTTCTGCCATCTATTAAATTTGTTTTATTCATCCATTTACTTAAATCCCTACAAAATGTGCTCTTGTTTTTTGAAAAATCAAATTTGTGTGTGTGTGCATATGTGTGTGTGTGTGTATCATCTATCGTCTTGATTCAAATTGAATCCATTTAAGTGACATAATTTGAGCAAGCTAAGGTTATGTAAACAAGCAAAATAGTGCTCTATCCTACCATAAATTAACATTCTGCTTTACTCAATCAAGGGGCGGTAATGGCAAACCTCAGGAGTACAGAAAGTAAGGTAGGATACTGAGATAAGAGAAGGAAGATTAAGAAGGGAAGAAAGAAACAGAGATAAGGGTGATTGAACATTATTTAGTCCCAATGTTATACTAGGTACTTTAAAACCTTGTCCCAGTTACCCACAAAGCAATCATATAAATATGATCATTTAACAGATGAGGAAACTGAGAGTCAGATCTATAAAAGTAACTCACCATGAGACAGAAACATATTCAGATAATGCCATCTTCAAAAGGGGCATATTTTGAAGACTCCAAGTGGTGTAGGAGCTCCTTCCAGAGTGCTCCAAATGTCCTTCAAGCTGTTCTTCCCCCTGAAATGTCTTGTTTTATCATCCTACTCAAGGCCTAGGTCAAGATTCACATCCTCAGTGCAGTCGCTGTGCTGCTGTGGCACGTTGTTCACAAAGCTCACTAGTTCTCCCATGTATTATATGGATTTGGACACTTGTTCCAGCTCTCCTATTAGATTGAAACACCCTTATGAATAGGACCCTTTTGTTTACCTTTACCTTGTTATTTGGATTTAGAACACTACACAAACAATAAATATTTCTTGGAATGAATCTAATTAGGAAAGTCCTTGGATACAGGACAATTTGTCCAACCTTCTATTATGTTCCCAGTCCCAGTTACAGATTTAAATCATGGACCCTCATTTTAAAATTATTGAGTTTTCATCTAAGCAAGTCCTCTACCTTTATCTGCCCCTTGTAATCAAGATCAAGATTTTGAAAGACTTTTAATACATGCTTGCAGTAGCCCTCTCCAGAAGTGAATAGATGTTTCCACCTACTGATATAATGTTATGAGGGCTTTTAAAATCTATATTTCAGATTGCTTTCCCTGCAGAAAATACTATAAATTGAATATGAAAAATAACAAAATGTTCTTTTCATAAAAGATTTTCAGCACACAAGTGGTGCTCTGATAATTCCATTGAGAACAATTCAGACTTTTTTAGAAAGTTGACTTTTAGTCAGACTTTTTTAGAAACTTGAAAGCTGACAATACCAGTGCTGACTAAAATTTATTCACTTATGCAAATCATTTATTTATCAAAAAGTATTTATTAAATACCTACTAATAACCAGTCCCCACATAGGACTAGCAGTCATGAAGACAAACAATAACTTTCATTAGGATTTGAAGCCTATATGAAGAAAGAAAGAAGTAGCAAATGAGATTTGAAATGGTGATGTGGGCTTGAGGGTACAGAGTAACAGTCATTAGCAATGAGTAGTTTAATTTTCTGTACCAGAGATGTGAAAATATATTGAGGGTATATTTCTATCTGAGGGTAGGTAGATGGTCTAGGCAACTCAATCACACAAGGTCATTCAGGGATCCAGAATCCAGAATGGCAACCAAAGATATGCAATTTTCTCTTTTAAAAATGAAGCCAAAGTTGTCCCTATCTTTTCTATACTCCTTTAGGATTGAGATCTGAGTCATGTGACCTTACATGCTACAAAGAAAACCAGAAAGTGTGGTTTCTAATCACATTTAGACCAGGATGGAAGGAAGAACTGGGGACCAATAGTAGTCATCACAGCAACAAGTGGCAGATACCCTCTGAGCAGAGAAAATGGAAAAGGAAGATAATGCTTTACATGTGTAGAGCAATTGGCATTTTATGAAGTTCTGCCCCATAATTTATTGCATTTTATTTTTATATCAATTCTATACAGTGGGCAGGGAAGGGTTTATTGTAAGCAGATGTATATAAGGAGAATGTGACTCAATTAATCCAAGCATCAGGACTGAGAATTAACTCCATGTCCGATGGAGATGAGCAGGTGGCCAGGCAGTCAAGGAGGAAGGCCTCCTTTTCTGATGCTCAGTCTGAGAAAGAGTCATCCAGAAGCTCCCATACAAAAATGTATACACACATATTCAAAATGCATCAAATTGGAGACATGGAAAATAAATTTAAATAAATTTTCAAGTACTTTTTTGGGGTAAAATGTGTGGCATTTTTATTTCTGAATTTATTAAAGCTTGAATGGAACTAAGACTTTGGGGACACCACTGAATCACTTGGATGTTCATCTGATACAATTTTTGCCAGTTTGGAAAGCTCAGCATGCTTGGTTTCACTGTTTTAATAAAGTTGGTTGGTTTGTATTTTGGTTTTCAGTTCTGGTTTTTGTGGAAGAGGGAAGAAGCTAGATGGCAGAATGTGCTTTCATTTTTATTCACTGACTTGATACCATGATAAACTAAGTTTCAAATCCTGTGTGTTGTAACATTATAATCCATATGATTTTTGAAAACATTTTAAGTAATCTTAACACAGTAATATAAAGTAATAATTTATAGGTTTTGTGACACTAAAACCATAAAAGAACGTTGGCAAACCTGTCTCATGTAGAAATCAAAAGTACATGAATTTGTGAAGCATTAAATCTTATACATGACTCCAATGCTTTTATTTTTTATTTATTTAATATATCCCTCTTTCTTTGCTCAGAAACAGGGAATTCTATTCTGTGCAATTCCATATACCTGCATCTAATGAACACTTTAAATGTTACTTATATTTAGAAAATAAAGATTTTAGAGTTTTATTTATGCATGAAGGACTTAGAGTCTTAAACATTTATTTTTAAATATCTTAATTTTTTGATAGTCACTTTTAATATGATGGTTTAAAAAATGAAAATAAGAGAAACCTGTCTATTTTCTCTCTTTACAGATGTAAACCTCAAGCCCTACACGACATATGAGTACAGGATTTCTGCCTGGAACAGCTATGGGCGAGGTCTCAGCAAAGCTGTGAGGGCCAGAACAAAAGAAGATGTGCCTCAAGGAGTGAATCCCCCTACGTGGACCAAAATAGACAATCTCGAAGAAGCAATTGTCTTAAGCTGGAGAAAACCTATACAATCAAATGGTATTGAGCTACATTTAAAATACCAATAACAAAATCCCATAAATTCATAAGAAAACTGAAAGGAGTATAACTTACATTTAATTGCCATGCATCTAACCACTAGAAAAGTATGTACCAATAAAGGGAACTTGAATTATGTGCCAACTCATCACTTGCTTTGTGGTGTAAGCCCTCATAAATTTTTAGCCTAAATAAATAAATAAAATAGAAGTAAAATTCCTTGAATCCCAGAATATATCTGGGCTGCTTTCAAATAAGCAAAACATATTCAGGGAAGGCAAAAGAGTTTTAATACTGAAAGTAATTTTGTTTCATAGGGAAAGGAAATAAACATAAATGGCTCTTTGATTATCTATGTCAAGAATCCATCTCCCCCATAATAGTATAATTAGGAACTGTTTGAGATAGCAATATAATAGGAAATTAAAATTAGATAAAGCTATAGTATCACATTTCTTCCAAACACTAAGACTTGTGAGTTGTTTGCAAATAGTTAAAATGATGTGACATTCAAATGTGGTCATTTTTCTGCTTCTTTTAGGTCCTATTATTTACTACATTCTTCTTCGAAATGGAATTGAATGTTTTCGGGGAACATCATTGAGTTTCTCTGATACAGAGGGAATTCAACCATTTCAGGAATATTCATACCAGCTGAAAGCTTGCACGGTTGCTGGCTGTGCCACTAGTAGCAAGGTAACAGGAGTTTGCCTAGACTTGGGAGAAAAGGGTTCAATGTGAAGATTATCTGAACACCCAGGTTGTGAGTGATTTTTCCAATGAAAAAAACAATGTCCCCCCTCAAAGTGGTGTTAACTGGGGTGTTTGTGTGCCACCTTAACTGAGTCCTAATACCCATGCCTGGAAGGAGAGATCATTGCAAGGGAGATTTATCCAAATATCAATCTTGCGTTAATGAAAAATAAGTGAAATCTTGAAGCAGTACCATCTTTTCTTCCGTATCCTTTCCTCGCTAACCAATTTGAGGTAATCTATAAATCCATAAAAATTTCCAAACCATTATTCGGTTGAAGAAAATTTCTATTTAAATGATATGAACAAAAAAAAATACCTGATTTTGAAAAATGAAGAAAGGGACAAAAAAGCATGGCATGGAAAACAAATTGTTCCAAGCCTTCTGCTCTAGTCTTGTCAAGAAATAATGAAGACCTGAACTCAGGCAGTAGAGGTCAGAACTGGAAATACAGAAAGATACAACCACTGGGGGGAAAAATCTACAGGACTTGGTAGTCAACTATATTTGTAGAAATAGAAGAAAAGAGTCGTGAATATTTTCAAATAACTGCTTGGGTAATTTGTGGATCATGGTGCTATTCTGCAAACAAATTTTTAGAAAAATGTTAAAGATAAAAGAATAAGTTTATATTTTGTTAAGTTTTTTAAATGTATATTTTAAAAGAAGGGTCAGATAGCAGGGTGGTAGAAGCAGACAGTACTTAGCACTCTATGTGAAAATATCTGGTCAGAAGCCAGACTGAGAAGTGACTGAAGTTTCTAGAAAGATCTGTGTGGGAAGTTGAAGTCATGAGTTTAAATATGGTCATCGAAGGAGAATAGAGATAGATAATGAGCACTGGGGAATGCTACCAAATGAAAAAGAAAGAAAAGCCCATGAAGAACACTGGAAATAAACAATCAAACAATGTAGGAGGAAAATAAAGAAAGGGTCATTTCATAGAAGCCGGCTTTGACAGAGGAAGCCCAAGAGGAAACAAACTCACAAAGAGCAGCTTTGATTCTTTTCATATGCTTAAAACTTTCAAAAGAGCAACATCTTTGCACATTGTGCAAGACCCATCCAAATGAAACATTCGGTCACACTGCTCAGCCACAGTACAAGAATGCAACATTTTGTTCAACAGACCCCTAGAAACCTTTCTGAGTGAGCCACCATTTAGATAGACGGCAGCTGACTGGCCCAATCAAAAGTTACTAGTCCTACAACAATTCCATGCATTTTGCGTAGGCACAACTCATGCCTGCTACATGCAAAGCAATTGTTTACAAAGTGAAAAGATTTAATTCTATGAAAAAACATAGCCAATTTTTGTCCAAAACTATGTTTTGACAATATTGACTAAATAATGGCTTGATTTATTTATTTATTTTCTTCTCACTTGTTTCTCTTTCTAGAAAGTTGGTGCAGACGCTATAAAGTCATCCTAGGTATCACGGGAAGAGTACTGAAAAGTCTGCCCATTTATTCTGTTCAAAGCATATTATATGCAGGCAAGTTCAGATATGAGTTTTGCTCCATATTTACTGGTGCTTAAAATGTACAAAATCAGGCTGTTAAAATGCAAAGACACTGATGGGCCATATGGAAGAGAGTTATCAAGAGTTCTCTAGTAAGACAGTCTGCCAGCCAGATTTTACTTGTTTAAACACTGAGGGCTGCACTCTGCCGTCAAAATTGTTGTTGAACCTGTTGTGATAAATGGTAGCCTGAGACTTATGTAATATATTCAAGGTCAGATTTCATTGTTTAAATAGGATGGGAGGGGAAAAAATGAAAAAAAGGGGACTGCTTCTCCAAGCCCCTGCTAATGATATGCCAGGCCAGACAACAACATTTTAAAACAAAAGTGACATCCTCATTGATCAGGATACCTAGTGTGCTGTTACAATAAATTGCTGTTTAATTCCTATGTCTTCAGGTAGTTGCAGCTACTACCCAAAGAGTTCCAGAGAGCATCCTGCCACCAAGAATCACAGCCGTAAGTGCAGAGGCTCTGCATCTGAGCTGGAGTGTCCCTGAGAAACCAAATGGCGTCATTAAAGAGTACCAGATCAGGCAGGTTGGAAAAGGTCTCATCCACACTGACACCACTGACAGGAGGCAGCATACGGTCACAGGTGAAAAAACAAACAAACAAAAAAAGGAAATCCTACTGGAAGAGTCTGTCATTGTGGTTAGGGGGGCAAAGTATCCCGGGGTGTGTGTTTGATATATGAGGTCACTTCGAAAGGACGTGTTCTCTTGACATATGGTCAGGTCCCACTTATCCATGCTAATAGAAGAGCCCACACTGGCAGCAATACGCCACAACAGCAGATAACTTCAGAAATAATTTATATTTGGCCTTGGTATGCATTATGTGAAGGGTTTTTGCATCAGTATTAACTTTTTTTTTTTTCAAACAAACAGTAAGATGCATTTTCATTCCCCAAGGATATACTCATAGATAATGGGACTAGGATAGCCAAGAATATGCTGGAAGGCAGGGGAAAATCAGCCAGAGGTTAACATTTGCCTATCAAGTGGATAATTAATACACAGGACTAGTTGACAGTGGAGTTACTGCAGCTGTTAGTATTAGGAATGCTAATTAATAGGAATTGTGGGTTTTTTTAATTATTATGGTTTATTATCATTAGCTTTAATAATATACTATTAGTACAGTACAATGATATGTTAGATAATTGCCAGTAGTGATCATGATAATAATTAACAGGTTTTAGCTTAAATGCCACTTCTAGAGGGAGGAGAAACATTTTCTGACTTTCTCGGTTGGATAGCTTCTGTAACATACCACCACATCACTTTGTTTTATTTTCATCGCAGACTTCTCACTGCCTGATATTCTACTGTTTGTTTTTTGTCTTTTTATGTCTCTCCACACTTGAATGAAGGCTCCAAGAGAGTGGGAACCTTATCTACTTGTTCAGTGTTGTACCTCTAGCACTTAGAGTCCTGAACACATTAATAGGAGCTAAATAAATGTTTGGGGAAGAAATGAATGTATGAATGTAGTATGTGCCAGATGCTGTTTTAAGCACTTTGCATGCACTATCCAATTTGATGCTTCATCACAAACCTAAGGTGTAGAGTAAATTACTACCTTTATTTTACAGAAAAGAGTACTTTAAGAACTTAAGTAATTTAGTTCATTATTCGAGTCTACTGAATCATCTCAAACAACCCTGTTAAGTTTAAATTCTAAGACCATGGGCAACATTGTATATAAACTTTCCCTTTTTTCCCATTGTCAGTCACCTCCTTCCAAGACTTCCGGAGTGGCTGACCTCCTTCCATTGGACTGCACTTTTTGCAGGGGTCTTGACAGCACAGATAATGAAACTCACAGAAAAGAGCAGAAAGACCTCAAAAAAAAAAAGTGCTTGATTTTTCATGAGCACCTAAATAGTGTTTTTTAGGTGTTTTTCCTAAACACCTAAATAATGGTGTTTAACATAATGAAACCTTACTTTTGTACAGTGCTTTATCACTTAAAGAAACATTTGCATTTTGACTTCTCTGACTCTCGTGGCATCCTTGTAAGAGATGTTTTTAATAATCATACTTGAAAGATGAAGAAGAAAACTGACTTACTCAGGGTATTCAAGGCATTCACTGCCTCTATGTAAAAGGAAATTGGAATATCATTTCGTTCTTCCAAAAATGAATTGCCAGCTTGTGGTGTTCCAGACAGTACACTAAGTGGTCCAAAATAAGACTGCTGCTCTTAAGATGCTCTCACAAATAGGAAGACTGACAAGAAAAGAAATAACTGAAAACAGAACTCTATACAGGATGCAGTGGTGAAAAATCAAACTAATCACTTGGAGTAAGCAATGGATGTTAATTACAGGGTTTTGAAAACCAAGACTGTACCAGCAAAGGTTTCCCAGTGAGATATAAGACTAAAGAAATTTATTTTTAGAGTATCTATCAACTAACCAACATTGGCTTTGAATTGTTGCCACTGTATTAATTTGCATTTTTTGGAAATCAGCATTTTCACACCAACAGACCAAATTGAATTGTAATGTTCAAACCAACAGGATTGGTAGCCTCATTAATTATAAAATAATTGCAAAGATTTTTGTTTAAATAACTTCACTCTACCAGTTCTTCCTTTCATTGTCATTTTAAATGGCTATTTTATGTCAGAGTAAATTTCATACACATATCTTGGTGCCAGAAATCCTTTTATTAGAATAAATATTTTAATGTTTTTAAATATAATTTTAATTTTTACTTAACAGTAAAATCATAATTTGGTCAAAGTCTTTAGGAGTCGTTTGACCAATCTTTCTGTTCTATTTTTGTTTTGTTTTTAATTTCTATGGATATTGTTTTAAATAGATTTAGAGAACATTTCACTTGCCTAATACAACCCTAAGGAGGGATTTCTTTGTAGAATAAAGAAATAAGTCCTCATTCAGCAAAACCTTACTAAGTACAGAACCCAAGTTCTTATGGGACAGGAATGGTCCTAGGCATTAGATAATCTGAAACCTGAGATCTATGTAATGTTACTCATCTGCCCAGGAAAATTCAGTTCCACGGTTAGCTAACTGACCAAATGTAGTACTGAAGTATTTTATGGTGTGAATGACTGTTTAATTGAGTTCATGGAATGAACTAAAATCATCAAATTTATTTTCTATTCCATCTTAAATGTTTGATGGAAATGCTGCCTGAACTCCCTAGGATATATGTTTTGATTTTCTCATCATTTTCAAAAGCTTGGCATTCCCTAATCAACAGAGCACTAATGAAGCTGTAGCACTAGTCATCCTGGAGCCTGAAAATCTACGTCCTTAGGAATGACAGGAGGGAAAGAGAGCACCTTGCCTCAGCCCCATTGTCTCCACGCTTATTTTTAATTACCTCAAAGCTTTAGAAACATGATCCCGTAAATGCTTTGTGGGAATAGTGGCGAATGCACTCATCATGTGAAATCCATAAATTGCTTATAATCCTCTCAAGATGTTAAAAAAAGCATTAAGTAATTGAAGACAGGAAGTCCTCGGTTAATTATTTAGAGGTGTTATCAATGCTTTAAGTAAACTGAAGCATTTTCTGCTATCTCACTGAGCTGAATACCATGGGGACGAAGGAGTAGCAGCCATCATCTTCTCATATTCGCTAATGCAAACAGCGCATGGCAGCTTGTCAATAAAAGACCTTTTCGTATCATCTATTACTAAACACATCCACCATCCTGTACAGAACAATTTGGACACCAGTTATGGCATTGTTTCACTTTGGGCTACCTCTGCATTATACATGGGACTCCTAATGTGAGTTTAGGAGTAGAGGAAAGGGTAAAGGATTAACTAAATAATTAAGGCCACTGAGAAAAAAAATGAATTAGTCGTGTCCTGCTTAGTATCAAGTATAAGGACCTATGTGTCTCTTAACTCTGGGAAAACTATTTTCAAAATAATTAATTAGAAGTTACTCATCATTGCATTTCATTTAAAAGGAAAAACCTACCAGCATTAAATTAGCAAGGAAAGAACAATTTGCCTTCCTTTCTCATCTTCCTAGAAGTTAATGAAAACCTTGTGTGCTAAATAGCATAAACCCTAACAATGCTGGTGGTAGCAGCAAATGTAATACGAATGTTATACTGAAACAGATACCTTACACATCACTTTTGAAAGAGAGAAAACATGCTTCAACCACCAATACAGCAAAATGTAGAAATTCTTTATAAGGAATTTTATTCTTAGATAACTCTGCTCTTTGCTCTCATAGTAATTATTACACTTTATTCTAAATCCTTTCCTCTTGTCTCTGTTCCACAATGAGTAATAGGTAATGCTTTTTAAGGACAGAGACAGTAACCTCCTGTTTGCCGTTGCATTCCTGGTACCCATCAGAGTACTTAACATATTCAGAAAATGTTTGTTGAATGAATAAATACTGAATAGTAAACTAGTATTTGACTGACTACATTCTGTTTTGAATGGAGTTAAAAATGCCACACTCAACATACTAAATCTCAGAACTGGCAACATAATTGTGGGGTTCAGTCATCTGAATCCCACAAAATGAAAATCCAGGCCCCTTGTTCAGAAATCATTAAAATTTCAAGACAGTGAAACCAGAGCATAGAAGTAAGCTCATGTGCTTCTAAGCATGGTACCTTGTTTGACTGCACAAGTTGAAAGCCCACAAAGCCAACCCTGATCTCCAGCAGTCTGGACTTAACTGCAGTATATTTCTTTAATTAAAACAGATAGCAAGAAAACTAGGATTGTAATTGTGGCCTCAAAACAGCTTTGGGAGTTTCTTCTATGGTTGTATGTAATGCTCCAGGCTGCATTTCCCCCAGTTACTATGTTAACTACTGACCACCAAGCATTGGACCTATGAAAAGAGATATAACAATTCATTTTCTTTTTACTTTTTTCAACTCTGAGAACAACTAAATGTATGCCTGACTAAAAACAAAATAAAAAAATAGTGTAGCATCAACCACTTTTTCTCCTTTTAAAACCTGCCTATTGATAAAATTTTAAGGCCAAAGAACTATAATTGATGGCTGCCTAGACAATATTTTTTAAATTCTTCTTTATTCCCAGATATTCCAATGTAATTGACAGGCACTACGTCTGTTTTGTGACTCCGTTCTTGCCACCCTCTTCCCTCTGCAATGTCCTCATTGTCTCATGTTTGAGCAACATCAGATTTTGCTGCCACCTGACATCACATTTTGTTTTTAGAGAAGAGAAGTCTGCCTGAAAATGCAGAGAAGAAGCCTCAGACTAGTATATTACTGAACTTGAAGGGAGGAAAAGCGTTTATTAAAATATTTATTTAATATTTATTAAAATACTGTCACTAAAAATATATATCAAAAATATAATTAATATTGTATTTTGTTGTTATATTTATTCCAGATATACATCAACATTAAGACTATTATTTAGACACCACCAAGGGAAGAGGGTCTTTTTTCAACTCTAAAATAAGGTCTTTCTTTGGTAATGTCTAAATAATAGTCTAATGTTGATGTATATCTGGAAAGAGAGTCTGCCCAAGTAGTAACTTGTTTAGGAAGGGTGTCTTTGGATCAGGAAGATATTGGAGAGAGGGGCCTAAGCTATGGCCCAGAATTTCACATGAAATACAGAATTAATAACACAAGTTGGCTTATAGCGACTAGTCAGAACTAAAAGTCATAAAGTGATCTTACTGGCATGTGCGATGCAAGAATCCCTTTGTTTTGATGTTTGAATGTTCAGTTCATATGAGGTAGCAACTGAATTCATAAAGCATGAATACAGAAAATGAACAGCTCAAGGAGGGGCAAGAAAATTGGCTTGGCTAAGTGGAATGGGCAGCTGTTGAGATAGTGAAGGATGATATCATCCAGAAAAGATGGCTTTAACATGTGAGCTTCTGAAATAATCCTTAATCAAATTCTGTTAAACAAATTATTATTTAAAGGTACTTTAGACATCTGCAAAGTAATTCTATTATGCCTTTGTGTATTAGTTTTGAACATATACATTTCCACAGATTATCAGATTGATCTGAAAGGGATCACTTAGTGATAGCCCAGGCAAGTGATGGCAAAAGGAAGCACCATCATTATAGAGAAACAGCTATGTTGTCTGGGATATATACTCTGGGGTTCGTTGTTGCATCAAGAAAGAATTCAGAACACAGACACGTGGGTGAGTTAAGGAGTGGAAAGTTTAGTAGCAGAAAGGAGAGAGGAGATCAGCTCCTTGTGCACGAGAGAGGAAGACATCCAAAACGTGAGGAGGCATTGGACCGCAGAAGATGTTATAGGCAGGCTGGAGAAGGCAGTGTCTGATTTATATAGGGCTCACAAGATTGGTTTGATCAGGTATGATGTTTACACCGTGTAAGGGGAAGGCTGGTCCCTCCACCCTAATCTTATTATGCAAATGGACCTTCAGTTGATTGGCTCCTCTTGTCTGCTCCTTACAGTACAAGTGGTTGACAAGGAGAAGGGAAGATGGAGCCGCCATCTGGAACATACCTAGTCCTTAGTTCCTGCCGGCATTCACCCATGCAAGTGCCCAGCTTGCTTGCCTATGTCTGCAGCTTGACTTTACATGCTGCCCTTTGTTAGAAATGATTTGGAGCTGCTTTTCACTAAAAAGAAAAGCCTTACCAACGGCTCCCATAGGTTTAACTATCTGCCTAAGTGATTTCTTCCTAACTCCTGTATAGCAAAAGAAACTAAATGTGAGAGTCAGAGGGGCCAAACCACACATCCAGTTTGGGTGAACTAGTGCCCAGACAGATGGCTTACCCACAGGATGGTTATTTACAATACTTTATAATCACCTAACAAAAACGTTTTAACGTAACTCAGGCCTCTCAGTGCTTAAGCTAATCACTAAACATGCTGATGGAGGAACTCACAGAATTACATATTCTTTAGGACTTTTTGGTAATTCTTTAGAACGTAACAGATGACACTAAAGAATAATTGGCTGAATGTTCTGAAGTAGCACTTGCTATGTGAAATTATAATGGCTAAAGTGCCTTTTTCTGACTATTTATCAGGAGATTAAAAATTGGAAGCAAGCTGTTCTTATAGAGTACATCAGATGTAACTTTCATAGACATGGGTTTTGTTTTCCAAATCATATTTTTATGAACTATAGGCAGACTTTTTGCAGTCCCTTTTAGCACACATTTACTCTTGAAAGTAATGTTACTTGGAAGTATAATTGTAATGAGCTTGGTTATATTATGCCTCTTTCTTTAAAAAAAAAAAAAAAAAAAAAAGAACATGATTCCCTGTAGGGAAATTCAGGTAATTTGTAGCCACAGTAATCTTCACTATACTGAAATGTTAAATACTTGGCTTTTCTCCATGCATTTGCCTTTCTGTACTCTGCAACTGCTATTTCCTACTCTTCTAATTCAATGCTGAGCACTTGAATGATGTTTTCTTTTCTCCTTCTACTCCTCGACTTCAGGATTAAGTTACAGTTGGGACGGTTCCTTTGAGACATCTCTTTATTTCCCTCTCCTCATCCTGATCAATTCATGAGTAGTTTTCAATTGGTGTGCCCTTTTCATTGCCTGTTGCTAATATCTCATATATATCTCATTTTAAGGACTACCAATAGAGGCTTACTTAAAATGACAGCAAATTCCAGTTGAAATGTGTTCATTTTATTGAGTTTTATGGAGTCCTATATATGAAAGGTCATCAGGTTCATGTAAATCATCTATGCCTGATGGTAGTGGATGCTTTCTTACAGAGTCTCTGAACCAAGCCTATTAGTAATCCAATCCTCTAACAATATGAAAAATATAAAAACTAAAAGATAGAATATGGATTTAAATTTTCTAAATTATGGATTTAGATATTGCCTTCCCTTACATTAATCTGTAGACCTATTAAGCAGTCTATACCATCATGCCTACAGTTTATAGATATGGAAATTGAGGCACCTAGCTAGAGGCCAGAAAATTTCCTTGTAGTCAAGTACTTAGCAAGTAGATAAGTATTAGAACCCAAATAGTTTAATTTCAGACTGGTCTCTTTTTTTTTTTTTTTTTTTTTTTTTGAGACAGAGTCTTGCTCTGTCGCCAGGTGCCAGGCTGGAGCGCAGTGGCGCGATCTCGGCTCACTGCAACCTCCGCCTCCCGGGTTCAAGAAATTCTGCCTCAGCCTCCCGCGTAGCTGGGACTACAGACACATGCCACCACGCCCAGCTAATTTTTATATTTTAGTAGAGACAGGGTTTCACTATGTTGGCCAGGGTGGTCGTGATCTCTTGACCTCATGATCCACCTGCCTCGGCCTCCCAAAGCTCTGGGATTACAGGCGTGAGCCACCGCTCTCGGCCCCAGACTGCTCTCTTAACAGAGAACATGACTCAGTACCTCGCCGTATGACTCATAATAATATTTAAAATGAAAGTATTTAAATATATACTCCTACTTGGATTTTTCATATTACTGAAAATTTCACTGGGCTTTGAGATATTTATGTTATTGTTATAAGGCTACAGAGACTGACCCAGTTGCTCTGGGCCACATTTCTCAGTATAATTGCACAAGTTCCAATCCTGGCCTCACCGCCCCCTTTTTTTGTTTGTTTTTGAGATGGAGTCTCGCTACTATGTCACCCAGGCTGGAGTGCTGTGGCAGGATCTCAGCTCACTGCAACCTCTGCCTCCCAGGTTCAAGCAATTCTGTAGCCTCAGCCTTCCAAGCAGCTGAGACTACAGACATGTGCCACCATGCCTGGCTAATTTTTGTATTTTTTTTTTCTTTTAGTAGTGACAAGGTTTCACTATGTTGGCCAGGCTGGTCTTGAACTCCTGACCTCAGGTGGTCCGCCCGCCTCGGCCTCCCAAAGTGCTGGGACTACAGGCACTAGCCATCATGCCTAGCCCCAACCCTTTCTTATCTCTGTGATCATAGGCAATTTCCTCCAACTTTCCGTGCCTTAGCTTCCTTATCTGTAAAATGAACAAATAATAGCATGTGCTGCAGAAAGTTAGTGTGAGCATTGATTGTGTTAATGCCCATGAAATGCACAGAAGAGGGCCAAGTAGCAGTAAATGCGTAGTAAACTTTTGCTAGTACGTCATTTACGTAATGTTATAACTAACTTTTCTGAAAATAACTGCAATTCTCATAAAATGTATTTAATGTATAGAGTCCAACGAAAAGAGAATTAAAAACAGAACAACAAAAACAAAAACATCCTGAGTTGTGTTTGTTTCTGTTTTTTCCCTAATTTATAGCTTTCGTGTTGGTGTTTGAACTAAATTCTTTTAACATTTTTTTCACTTTACACAGCTACAATGTGTACAGTTATGACTTGCTAATTAAAAATAATATTAATTTTGATAAAGAGCAGCTACATTGGTTTCTACCATTTTTATGTCTTCTACATGCTGCTCAATCTTCAGAGGGAAGGCAGCCATTGAGTACTTTAAATGCTGTTAACTGTAGTTCTTAGTGATGGGAAAACATAGAGTTTGGTGTTCAGGCTTGGGTCATCTATACTCCCTTCAGTCCAGGTGGAGTCAACACTAAATAAAGTACAAAGGCTGATAGTGGACAAACAACTGTCTTATCCAAGGAAAATGTGAGTTTTGTTATAAAAAGCTGAAATAGACTCTGCAAGGTAAACATGGCAGATGTGAAGTTGCCTGACACACATTAGCAAACATCATTTGAAATGAGCCTGCCTATTTCTACCCTTTGCCCACATGGTCCTTTAAACTGACCAGGATGGCTACATTTCAGGGACAGACACAGCTCTTGAGGACACAGTGCCAATGAATTAGAGTAAAACTGCCATTCTCCCCAGATTCACTTGCAGACGTGTCTCCCACTCTCATCCTTCTGGTTTTTAATCTTTGTCTCCTTTCCTCAGTGCACCATGTTGACGCCTCTTGATTTGACAATATGTTTGAACTCCTCTGACCCCTTGACCAAGGTTTTCTGCCCAGTGCTGAGTTTGCCATTCCTCCTTGATTTTAGTACCCCAGTGGCTTCGAGAAATTCCTTCTGCCAGCCCTACCCCATATCCTGCTAGGTGAACCTACCCCATTTAATGTAAACACCTGTAACAAACTCGGTGGTGTGTTTTTCTCCCTATATCAAAAGTTCCTAAGGTGCTGGATGCTCTACTGCTGTACGATCCCTTAACACCTGCCTTCTTGAAGTCTAGGCTCTAAGTAAAATGGAGACCACTCAACTTGCTGCAGAAATGCTTTGTCAAGAAATGACAATTTCTATTTTTATATACATTAATTTTCGTCTTAACTATAATTCTCATTACAAATACCCTCAATCCTCTAATCAACCTTAGCAAACTTTTATGATGATGAATTTTCCTTTTTTTCCCTAATGCTCATCCTAAATTTTTTTTCAGCAGTCACTGTGTGTCTGAAATCAGACAAGCCAGGACACACAATGAGGAAGATAATGGAGGCCATTGTTTTGGTCAGAATATTTCAGAAAAAAATTTAAATATCTGTTTACTTTTAGCTACCCTACTTATATCTGGCATTCAGGAAAAAAGTCTACAAAATATGTATTGCTCACAAATTATATTAATTTTCTGTTATTAATATTCCACAACAACAACAAAAAATCTCCACCTCAATGAAATCGATGCTGTGGGCAGGGATACCAATGGAATTATGAGGAAGGACCTTTTAGGTCAGGTCACGTGGTGACAGACATTGTAGCCTCATATCCCTGCAATCTTTATGGGACGCTATTGGGGACATGCTTTCCTGTAAGCAATATTTATTCAACATTGAATGCCTTAAAATGGGCACTATAGGGGAAAATGACCTCCCAGAAAGACTCACTCAGTGATGCCGTTTCTACTCTCAAAGGGCTTATATTCTAAGTGGGGAAAATAAGATATTCAGGTAAACGGTATCACACTGGTCAAGACCCTTTTTTCAGTAGTGAGTGAAGGGGAGATCTTCTCAAGCTAAACGAGTTTGCCACTGCAACCTCTGAGTTTCATTCTTCAATGTTCCCTTCCATTATTTTGAGCTCCGCATTTTATAATCTTAACATTTTCCCATAAGCTTTTATCAAACATATGTGGCTTGTGTATGGCTTAGATCTTTAGTCATATTCTTCATCTGTAAATCAGGTAAATATCTAAATTATGTAAATCCTCCAAAGCAACCAAATGGAAGATTATAATCAAATAAGTACCTGCTTCTTATCACTGAATTGATAAGAAAATACAAAGGGCTCTGAAGCTAAATCTCAGAGCAGCTCCAGCAGCAGAACATTATTGCTTCAGCGGAGAACCCAGACTACTGCTCTCATTCTAAGTGATTGGTAATTTTCTTCATTCATTTAACACACACACACTTCATGCCTGTCACAGTCTTAAGGATATAGATAGGCAAAACAAAGTTCTTATTCTTTAGGAGTGTACATCTAGAGTGGGAGACAAACAACAAATAACAAATAAGAGACATAGCAAACATCAGATTCGGTTGAAGGCTGTGAAATAAAATTATGTGAGGGGATAAAAAGTGATGTGTGGGTTGTTTAGATAAAGTGGTCAAATTTTTTTTAAAATGTAGCATTTGAGGAGAAATCTGCGTAAGTGAACAAAGTGACATGTGAATATCTCTGAAGGAATAGTCATTCCACCAGAATAACAAGATGTGTGAAAACGTAGCTCAAAATACATGAAAAAAATAAGCATAACCATCATTGGATTCATACTATAACTTAGTTGAATTATTTAACAAATAGGCTAAGTCCTGTTGTTTTAAAAAACTGTTTTCTTTCTCAAAGAGAGCTTTGGCCTTGTTTGGATATTCACAAGAGTCAAAGGAGAGACGGCTTGTAAGCCTCAGTATCCTTGTTGAATGCTGCTGAGTTAAAGTTGCTTCTGCTAAAATGAAATACTACTTTGAGGATCCCATTTCATCTTCTCCTGTCTGCTAGATGCTATAATGATTCCCCATTTTGCAGATCAGTAGACCAAGGCAAAGAGAAGCTAAGTAACTCTAACAAGGTCACCAGCCACGCACAGAGCAGTGAAATCTCTAACAATATACAACTTCTATGGATTGTCATTCTTTTTTCCCTGAAAACTTACTGAACAATTACCATGATGAATCATATTCTGAATAGGAAAGAAGTAATAAGCGCCGTCCCTTTTCCAAATTAGCCTTACTCTACATGTAAAGACAAAATCAACACATCTCAAATAAAGGATGCATTAGGTAGAGTGCAAAGTTTAAAAACAAAAGTGTTGGTAGGCGTTAATATGAGCTGAATATGGCTTGGGGCTAGAAAATGTTGAATCTAACCTTTTTAAAAAAATTTCCTGCCCCCATTTATATAAGAAGCCATTGCAGAGACTGGGATGGTTAGCCTGGAGAAGAGAAGACTCGGGGGCGATTTGATAACTGTCTACAAACATTTGAAGAACTGTCATGTGGAAAAGAGATTTGTTCTATATGTCCCCAGGGGTGAAAGCAATAGAAAGATTTCATCACAATATAAGGAAGGACTTTCAAACAAAATAAGGAGATCTCTAAGGCTCTCTAAAGACGAAATGGGCTCTTTGGGAGATGGAATGCTCTGATCGTACAGATGGGACAGCCTCTTCAATGACATCTTGTATTGGGAATCAACAGACGGGTGGATGGTTCACATGAATTTTAGGGTCTCTTCTATGGCTGAGAATTTATTAATTTATCAGTGATAAATGAAATTTTGCTCAATACTTAACCTCTTCTGAAGTTCAGACTTTCTTTAAAGAGTGTTTTAGAGCGTACTCTTAAATGTTTTGGCTATCATATCTACAATTCTGCATGTTACTTCTGATGTTTAATTGATAATAAATAATCCTCTTGAGGTGCACTTAATTTCTTGCTTGCTTTTTCTAGGTCTCCAGCCATACACCAACTACAGCTTCACACTTACGGCTTGTACATCTGCTGGGTGCACTTCAAGCGAGCCTTTTCTAGGTCAGACACTGCAGGCAGCTCCTGAAGGTAATGAAACAATATCCATATTTGAGGAAATAAATTTTCACATAGCATTTTGAGGTGGACTCTGTAAACTCCTTCATAACCAACAAGGAAGAAGCAATAAAGTTGATAGGTACAAAATAAAATAGTATTCTAGGTTCCCATACTTCAGGCTTGATTCATATATGTGTAGCTTCCCAAGGTCAGTTTGCTTTCAATTCTTTAGGCTTTTTAGGAGTTGCTTTTCTCTGGAAAGAAGAATTATTGAAATTTTTCAGAAACTCAGATGTTAAATATTTTGAGAGCATCTAATATACCACAAGCACCATGCTCACTGCTGAAGTGGTTTAAAATATTCTCTGCCCTCAAGATTTACAATCAAGTAGAAGTGATAGGAGAAAGACTTGTATGAAGAGAGAAAATCTGAAAGTTGATGTTAAGAAAGAACAAATGAATAGAATGCTAAGGTTAGCCTGAAGAGGAAGAGATAGTAACCCATCATTGACATCAAGAAAGGCTTTATGGATCAGGTGACTTCTGAGATGGACCACAAGAAACAAGGATTTTGACAAATGAACAGTGATGTACAGAGATGTACAACTAGACACAGTTTGAGGGAAAGTAAGATGGACTCATCACCTTAGAAGGCAAATTGGAAATGTCTATTAATTTAAATTGTTAATTTCCCATGATGCAGCCATTCTATTTTCATCATTTATACCAGAAACTGCCACACTTCTCAAGGAGGCATGCGCCAGGATGTTTACTGAAGCATTTATTTTGTTTAATAGCAAAATGTTGGGAGCAATTTTAATGTTTGTGAGTGGGAGAATTGCTAAATAAATTCAGCTATTCTCATATTATGGAATTCCAAGCACCACTATAAAAGAATGAAATGATCAGTTCATATAAAGAGGAAGTTATAGAACTATATTAATGTATAAGAACAAACTGAGAAAATGACATTTATTGTTAATGATTAATAAATAAATGCATTTAAAAATCCAGGAAGTATATGCACCAATTGATAGCAATGGTTACCCATGTGTTGAGAACTGGGATGGGTGGTGTCATTTACTTTCAAAAGAAAAATATACTCAGTACCATGTGCTAGTATCAACTATTTATTTTGTTAATCTTCATGACATGCCTATTTTTCATATGAGGAAACCAAGGCATAAATAAGTTTCTAAACAGAAATACAATGTTAATTACCACCATAGACTCCTGAACTACTTGTCCATTACTCTTCTAATGAAAGGGATTGTTGTACCTCAGAATATTAAACCTGAACTTCCTACCAGTAAATGGGGAATAAAATGGAAAATTCCACATATGGGGCATATGGCTCCTCACCAGGAATTCACTAATGATGTTTTCTATATAAAGAATGTTTCATGTCAAAAAGCTTAGTGTTCCTTTGAAAGGAAGAAACCAGCAGTGGATTTTTTGGAAAGGTAAACTATCAAATGGATACTTTGATGATAATGGATAATTTCTAAAGAGTCTATCAACCAGATTTGGCTGAAACTCAAGCCTGATAAAATAACAGAATCTCTTCCTCCATTTCTCTCTACCAAATTCATATATTTAAATTCATTGAAAATATACATCTATTTTCCCACTTTTCCCAACAAAATTTCTTGAAAGGGCTTATATTTTATGACTTAAAAATTGTAGCTTTCAACAGTGCAGGGGAATGTAATATGAGAAATGCCCTTGATTTTTTTTTTTAACTTTATGTACCGTTCCTTTAACACAAATAACTATCCAAAGAAATAATAAACAAAATGGACTTTGCTCTGCAGAAGAAACATGGATTTAGGGACATTTTCTGACCAAATAAGTGCCATTTATGTATAATCCATATATGAAATAAATATAGCTTAACTTGGGAACACCATAGCAATCACATTAAGTTCTATTGTTTTACTGTAAAGTGAAAACAAGTATACATACTACTTTAAATTATTCACCCAGATATAACTAATTATAAAATGCCATTTTTGAAGTAAATCAGATATAATTTGAAGATCTCATACTTATTTTAAGTGGACAAGGAGAGAATTAAAAGAAGTGTTTGGCCAGGCACCAGTGGCTCACACCTGTAATCTCAGCACTTTGGGAGGCTGAGGTGGGTGGATCACCTGAGGTTGGGAGTTCGAGACCAGCCTGGCCAACGTGGAGAAACTCCATCTCTACTAAAAATACAAAAAATTAGCTGGGCATAGTGGTGCATGCCTGTAATCCCAGCTACTCGGGAGGCTGAGGCAGGAGAATTGCTTGAACCCAGGACGTGGAGGTTGTGGTGAGCCGAGATCATGCCACACTGCACTCCAGCCTGGGCGACAGAGTGAAACTCCATCTCAGAAAAAAAAAAAAAAGTGTTTATGTATAGCCCACTCAACCTGAGCTCTTTCCACTTGCCTCTCATTTTCAATCTAAGAAAATGTCAGTGCACATTACAACCTCATTGATAAGTTGCACACAGTTCTCTACAGTTTTATCCTCTAGAAAACTATGTACCTGTACCTTTAGTCAAAAAATGGGAAGATTTTGAATTATTACTCTTTTTTTCTATAATTACTGCCATCCAAGTGAGTTCTAATTCATTTTAGAGATAAATCATACAAAATTACAGCCATACTTTCCTCTATCATTGATAATGTGGAAAAGACAAAGGAAAAGAAAATCCAGTCTTTTTCAGTTTCATTCCAGATTCCTCTTCCTCTGCCCTTCTTTTAACGTTTACATGCCCTGGATTTTTCCCGTACTCTTTTCACTATAACTTCTAGGCTCTTCTGAAATTCTCAAGTACTGGCTTTGTGTCCTAATGCTGAGAGCTACCAAATACTAAAGCTCTCACCAAAGCTACTTATGGATTTAAAGCCTGTGTATTTACTGGTCTACTATGTGTTTATATTTAGGTGTTTTTCACAAACTTTAACTGGGTACTTCACCACTTAATTTCTCCCTCTCCACTGTACTCCTCAACTTTCTTTTCTTCCTCTCTCAAATACAACCACCCACCTATCACGTAAGCCCAAAGCTTGGTATCCCAGATGCTTCCCTTTTCCATGTGTAATACATAATTCTTCATACATCTTACTAGTTTTAAATCTTAAGGATTTTTAAAAGCTTGTTCTTTTTTTACCATCCCTTTTACCACTGCCTTAGTTCAGATTCTTATAGTTAATAAGAAGAGATCTTCTCTGGATCCTCCTAACTAGGTTCCCTTCCTCTAGTCATTTTTCCTCTTTCTCAAATCTCACGTCCTGATTCTTTTTCCTCTTTTGACAAAGCAAGACTACGTCATATTAGTCACCTCTATAAAGTCCTATTTCCTTCCAGTAAGACATACATCCATGTCTCCTTAGGGAAGCAACATGGACCCCTCAAGTTTTAACTTCCACCAATTTTTCAAGGTTTTCAGTCTTCCCCACATGCCTCCCAGTGCACCAGCCTATACCAGGGTATGTGCAGTCCATACTTGACCATGCTTGACCATATTTCTAGGACTTCCTGGGGGTTCCCCTCAGCCTGAACTCCCTTCCCTTACATCCTCACTCAGTTAACACCTACCTTTTCAAAACTTGTTTCATGTATCTCCCCTTCTGGAAATCTTCCACTACAACCACCTACTTCCTACTCAGCTCCATGTCTCCCCATAGTCTGTGTCAGGTTACCCCTTTCTAAGTGTTCTAAGAGCTACTGTGTCTCCTCTTAAAGCATATATCATACTGGGGTACAACTTTTTATTGACTCATCTTTATTCACCTTGATACATGAGCTTCATGAAGGGTAAGAGTAAGTCTTCATCTTCATATCCACAGTGCCCAATACAGAAAATGACACAAAGTCAGGTAGGATGATGAATAAATTAACAAATGGTAAATAGCCCAGAATTAAGTGCATCCCTAACATCAGCTAATAAAAATTGGTTCCTATCACCAGATTTCAGGAGAAAAACAATCCACAATAAATGTTGGAAATTTTGAATTGGAATGACGATTTGTAGGGACATGAGAAGTGGGTAATATTGCATGCAACTCAAGATAAATTTAAAACAAATACATTAGACATGTTCTACTGGTCCTCATTGTGTAAAGAGACCCACCGAGGTTTAATTCTCCTTTTAGCCTCTCAGCTAGTTTACCCCACCCCATCCTCCTAGATTACTTCTCTCTCTATCATTCATTTCTTTCCCTTGAACTGCCTCAATTTGCTTCCTTATTATATAGAATAGGTTTTTCTGGTTTCACCTGAGACTTAGGCTGGGGTTGCATGGAGAAGGGGATAAATTCTCCACCTTGGACTAATTAATATATCTCACCAAAGGTGAGTCTTACTCTAGCAACAATTTCTTGCAGTTGCCAAGCTAACGACGTCCTCATATCACCATGCAAGTAAAAATGCAGCACTTACTAGTTATGTATACATTTGAACTCCATCTTACCAATCAAACTGATGGACACGGAGTTATTATCAACTTGAACAGAGCTTTTGCCAGCCTGTATAAATATGAAACTCAACTTTTATTTAAAGCTTGAAAGAAACCCAAAATTATGTTTCATTTTATTGTATTAGCTCCTCCACACTCACAGGTTTTATTGACTGATTCAAATCAGAAACCAAGCAATAGCCTTTCTGGTACCTTGGTGAGTTTTAATGCATCATTCGAGGTGAAAAAGATATAACTGCAAGAAGCAGATTATGAACTAAGACTTTATCTTTTGAAACAACAGATTAATATCACATTTCAATCAGAACTCTGATTGGTTGAGTCATCTTGCAGCTCTTGGCAGAGAAACCCAACCATAAATGTATACTTTGATTTGTGGATTTTTCCAAATATCTAGAACAGAGCAAGCTCTCAGAACAAAATGAACTACTTTCTTCTCAGGAATATATTGCTCCTTAGAAAGTTGGGATATTTGAGACATTTTTGAAATCTATCTTTTTTCTTTCAGAATGCTGCTCAATAAATTGCATTTTGTTCTTCTGAAAATTTTTCTTGTAAAAGTGCCAAAATCTTATCCTGTACAGACTAACTTACACAGGAAATACAATCAAGCAAAAGCTATTGATTACAGGAAACCTAATTTCAAAATGAGTTTTTTTTTTTCTTTTTTAATCTCCAGAAGACATTTACAGTGTCTAATCAGAGTATAATGAGATGACAACATAAAGTAGTAGGATTGAGTGTTCTCATTGCCGGGTTCTCCATCAATAGATGTGTATGTCTATAAGATTTCTTGAATGTTTGACCTCAAATTACAGTTATTTGTGTATATTTTATCTTTTAGAAGTGTAAACTCCTTGAAAGAGTGAGCCACATGTTAATCATCTTTGCATCCCCTAGAACTGCCTGGAGTGCTTAGCGTAGTATTTTGCAGGAGATATATTTACAATAAATCTATTCATTAAACATGTATTAGGCATTGTGTT
Organism: Cheracebus regulus; assembly: GCA_963574635.1. Lineage (NCBI taxonomy): Eukaryota > Metazoa > Chordata > Mammalia > Primates > Pitheciidae > Cheracebus > Cheracebus regulus. The sequence continues at coordinate 30,596 of CAUYQU010087735.1, read as the reverse complement.
ATTTATAGAGATACATTGACAAATAAGACAGAGAAGATCCCTGCTACCATGGAACTAACTTTGCATCAAAGCAGGAGAAAGGAGTGGACTGCAGTGTCATGTCATAAAACATAAAAATAATAATATGTCAAAGAAAGAATTTGATTATGATGTTTTGAGTGTTAAGGAGGAAATAGAAAGGGCCATGCCAACTAGGCTGGGACCCCTTTAGATGAAGTTAAAATTACAGTTAAGAGAAAGTGGTAAAATAAGTCCTTATCAATAAGGTGATATTTACACAAGTAACTGAACTATGAGAAAAAAATGCAAAAATGTCATGGTGTAAGGGAACATAAGTGTTCCAAGCCAAAGGAATGGAAGTTCAGAAGCCCAGATGTAGAAAATAACCTGAAGCGTTCTGGGAATAGAAAGGAATCTGGTATGGCCACAGCTCTGTGAATGGTGGAAAGAATGCTGCCAGGTAGGCCAGAGCCAATAAAATGTGGGACCATATGGGTCATAATAAGAAATTGTGATTATATTATATGAATAAATTCAAAAGGGTTACATATTTCGTGAAGATGACACTGGATTGCATGTACTCTTTATACACTTTTATAAAGATTCCAATGGAATATGGAAGGCCAAGATTTAAACATGGAGGCAAGTTTAGAACCTATGATAGGAGTTTATGAGAGAGAAAGAAATGTGGCGTGGACCAAGAGAAGTGAAAGTAAAGATACAGAGAAGTATGCATTATAGAATCTTCCAGCCTTCATGATAGATTACATTTGGGGGTATGAAAGGAGAAAGTCTCAAGGATAATTATTTTGGTGTGTTTTGTCCAAGAAAATGGATAGATAGACAAGATTGGGAGATACATAGATTGTAGACAGGAAAAACAAGAGTTCTGTTTTGCATGTTTGCAGTTTTTAATATATTATCAGTCATCCAAATGGAGGTGTCAAGCACACAGTTGAATTCTTGAGTTTGACACTCAGGAGAGTTTCAATATAGAGATATGCATTTGGGGGTCTTCAGCATATGCGTATTTAAAACCCATTCTAAGTGGAGATCACCTAGGAAGTCAGTGTTGGAAGAGGAGAGAGGAGAGGAGAGAAAAAGAATAAGAGAAAGGAGGAAAGAAAAGCAGAGAGGAGAGAGAGAACAGAGCCTACTGCTCTGAGGCATTACATCCCTTCCAGGACCAGGAGGGGAAGAGATCCCAGTAAATGAGACCAGAGGCATAGCCAGAGAGCAAAAGGGAAGAAAGCATTGCACTGATGTGCAAGAAGAAGGGAAAGTGCACTCATTTGTTGAACTGTATAATTCAGGTAAATACTTGAGTAAGCTTACTTTCACATATTCGAGGAAATCGTATTAAAAAGTTTGAAATCCCAAGCCTTGATTTAAAATATACTCCGAGTGACAACCAAGGCAGAGAAATTATCCACTCCTAGTTGCCTGAAATTCACTTTCCAAAGGCAATTCAAAAATAAAATAATCAAAGTAATAAAAAATATTTACACCTATTATGTATTTTTGCTTCTTACAGTGAGATTGCTTTAATCAACAGAAAAAAAATCACAGTCCTTGGGGGGATGGTATGACTTTTGATACACTGTTTATTTTATCCTAACAATAAAACCTCATTGTGTTATTCTTGCCAGGAGTTTGGGTGACACCTCGACACATTATCGTCAATTCTACAACAGTGGAATTATATTGGAGTCTGCCAGAAAAGCCCAATGGCCTCATTTCTCAATATCAATTGAGTCGTAATGGAAACTTGCTTTTCCTGGGTGGCAGTGAGGAGCAGAATTTCACTGATAAAAACCTGCAGCCCAATAGCAGGTAAACTAAAAGAAAACTTTACCAATCATACAGCAAGATTTGTATATTTCTCTGGGTTGATCATAAATGCATGTCCCACTGAAAGTTATTAAATTATTTAATTAACTTTCTCATTCACTGGACAGTCCATAACCGATGAAAGTGCTAAATGATTTAGTCTTTGGACCACATGAAATTTCTTAAAAATCTAATAATTCATCTTCTGTTTGACATAAAAACAGGAAAATGTTTAAATATACAAAATACACGAAGTATTAAACTTTAAAAATTACCAAATTATCTTCAAAAACATGCATCCATAAACTAGCAATAAAAGAGATGTAAAGAGTTTTGTTTTCCATCAACTACCTTTTCTTCTTGAACAATGTTTCTCTACTTGCTACACTACATATAGTTGTGAACAGTTTTAGATGAAATGGTTCCAGATATTTGCATTTCATTCCCATTCATTTCTCAGCAGAGATGAAAACATATCTTAAATCAACAGATGTTTTATTATGGAAAGTAGAGATCAATTTCATTTTATTGTAGGGAATAGCAGATCAATTTAAAAATGTCTTCCTCTAAACATTTCCCTGAACTCCAACCCATTTAAAAATGGGGAAGGTTAATCTGAATCCTCCACAAGCCACCAGCACACTCCAAGACTTTCCTAAAATCCTCAAGAAAAGCTATGAATTACCAGCAGGTTAAAAATAAAGTTGTGAGAAGCTGAAATTGCAGAGGCTTGGGGAGAATGTTGCCTGTGCAAGAAAAATTACCAAATCAAGTTTCTGGACAGGGAGCAAAGAATTTGCAATTTATCACAAATTTAAGACTAAGCAATGGATACAAAAACCAGTAATCATTGTTCAAGTCTCATGTGCATGGCCTTACCACAATTCTTCTTTCCTTTTAAATATAGATACACTTACAAGTTAGAAGTCAAAACTGGAGGTGGCAGCCATACTAGTGATGATTACATTGTTCAAACACCTATGTCGACACCAGAAGAAATTCATCCTCCATATAATATCACAGTGATTGGGCCTTATTCCATATTTGTAGCTTGGACACCACCAGGTAAAAAAAAAAATAAGGTGTGCATGTGTGTGTGTAAACATTTTAAAGGAATCAATTAGAGATAAGAATGGAACTGTTAATTTAATAAATTAGAAAGATAGAGTCGGTCTCCTGGAGAAAGATGAACAGAATAATCTAAACTACACTTCTGAGTGTATAGATGCATGAGTATATACATACATAAATACATAGAGATATAGGTGTTTAGATATTGATACAGATATATGAATATATATGCCTTTCTGTGAAAGCAACACTTTCAAGTACAAGAGACTAAAAATCTGTCTTCTTACTTATCTATTAATATATCCAAGGCAAGTCATATAGGTCAGAATTACCCTGAACATTCATTTCCATGGGACTCCTTAGATTGGATCATTGGCATTATAACATTCCTTTTATATTATATCACTGAATGGGGAATTTGGAAATACAGTAGTCCACTCCACCCATGTACCTTGGGTTGTAACCACTTATAGTAGTTGAATTTTGCCTCTGTAAGCTGAATAGTCTTCATGGAGCCATTTGGTCACTATTGGGTTGCCTTTGACTTAGTGCATTATTATATTTTGAGATAAGCACCATTCTTAGTAAAATCCTGACTGCATTAATACTGTAAAGAGCAGAGTGAGATTTGTTTTCTCTGTCTTTTAACGTAAAAGACATATGGAAGACTTTTCTTTACAAGTAAAATTTAAAACTGATTAAGATGTTAAATACACTTCAAAAATGTGACTTTATTTTAAACATCTAGTCTTAAGATTTAATTGCAACAAACCCTTTTTGTCCTCATCAGAATAAGCTTAGCCACAGTTCAACATGGCACCAAATAGTTAGTTAACAGCCATTTGGGCCGTAAGTAGATGCATTCCATAATATAATTAGCAAAGGTCTATTTTTATAAATTGAGCAGTCAAAACAGGTAATATTGTATAGCTATAAAGATAATGTAAAGGCCTAATGCATAAAACTTAAGTTCTTGTAGACCAGCACCTTCTGATACAATCTAAGATTAAAGAGAAAAGGTTATTTTTCCCCAAAATTCAAAAGAAAGTTTACAAAGAGCTTTATAAGCAAAGAAAAATGTAAGTTTCTCTAAGATATTAAATGTACATGATTTCACCCACTTTTGTTTTAAAATAAATTTACATATTAAAATATAAAGGAATAATAGTGGCAGAATGCATAATAAAGTGCTATAATCTTTACATTTTAAGAGCATAGATATTCTTGAACTCTGTTCTTAATTCAACAGAGGAAAAGACTTATCTTCTGCTGCAGGAAATATACCAATTTACAGCCTCCTTTATAGAATGGATTTCTAATTTCATGGAATAACATTGCTTTCCTGCAACTTGTTTTTTTCTTTTTGAGACAAAGTCTCACTCTGTTGCCCAGGCTGGAGTGCAGTGGCCCAATCTTGGCTCACTGCAACCTCCGCCTCCCGGATTCAAGCGATTCTCCTACCTCAACCACCCAAGTAACTGGGAATACAGGCACGCGCCACCATGCCCAGCTAATATTTGTATTTGTAGTAGAGACGACGTTTCACCATGCTGGCCAGGCTGGTCTTGAACTCCTGACCTTGTGATCCACCTGCCTCGGCCTCCCAAACTGCTGAGATTACAGGTGTGAGCCACCTGGCCTCGATTATTTTAGCATATTTCTCCTCAACATTTTTATAGTTATGTTGTGGTTTTGCACCACAAAATAAAATGAAACTGGATAGAGCCAATCTAAGACCAGATTTAGCCTATTGACAATAATTGTTTTAGATTCAGGCCAGGGTTTTCTACAATCTAAATTCTCCAGGAACAATAAGAGAAATTCCAGGGTGATGAGCAAAGTTGATGATTTCCTTGCCATATGACTAGGAAGTCCCATGGTTTATCAAAATATCTGTTATTTTAACATTGTTACACATATCAGTTGCCATTGCTAATCTGAGGACTTCACACTCAGTACGGCTTAGAAAATATCTTTATTTTATGACTATCAAAGTAAGACAATGAAGAAGCCAGGATTCATATTGAAGAACTGCCACCTATTAGCCGAACTTAAATAGTCCCTAGGGTTCAATTTTCTCCATCTGTGAAATGGAGGTAATGATAATACCTACATGTAGGCATGTAGGGTAGTTGTAAAGATTAAATAAAGTTATTTACTTAGTTCTGTATAATATTCTATAGATACCAATGGTGATTGAAGAATTATTTTTTGTCTTTAATTGCTCATTTTTAAAACGTATTTGTTCCAACATTTGCTGTGTCGCAAAGCCCCCATTTCAAAATAATAAAACTGCCTCCCGAGGATTGGATTAGTAAATTTTCAGACCTCTTTCAAGTTTCCCAGCATGTGTCATTTTTTTCTTTGAATTCAACATGTTTAATGTATCATGTTTCCATTTAGAAAAGTATCATTATGGAATAAAACACAACTTAATATGACCTTAACTCTCACACACCTCAGGCTTTGTATAAATTGTTCATTCTGGTCCAGCCTAGGCGATGTTGTAGAATGCTTTACACACTAACTCTGACCATTTAACCAACGGTTAATAAAGCTATAATATTCAGACCTGTCAATCTTATAGTTTAAGATGCACAAAATCCATTTCCAAAACCACATAATATAAGGAAAGATTAAAATCTTAAATTAAACCACTTTCCTGGTACCTAGAAGGATTTCAAACTCAGTAAACAGTCAGATGATTTTGACTTGTGTATAATCTACAGATGATTTTATTGGAAAGTACCTCATGCTGTGTTTTGATTTGGATAATAAAAACAATTTTTCTATTCCTGAATAGTCACAAATATATATATTTTAAACAGAAAGAAAATAAACTTGTAAGTGGAAATTATTTATTTGCTCACAATAAACAATTGTGAGTTTTCTAGCTATTCATCATACTCCCTGCCATTACAAAGTGTTTACATCATAGACAGAACTGAATAATGGGCAAAACAGTCCATACCTGTTGTTCCCAAGCCTGGGCAAGCGTTAGAATCACCTAGGAAGCTTGTGCAGAGACAGATTCTCAACCCCAGATTTACTGAATAAGAATCTCTTGGAATGGAGTCAAGAAATCTAGACTTTTTAGAGCTTTTTAAAAATGTGTTTTTAGTGGAGCTTTTTAAAAACTGCATGTATGACTTTGATGTGTTACCAAGTGCTTTTTGAAATAGTAGCCCAGAGGACCAAGAAACAGATCAAGGTATTGCTGAAACCAAATCATTCTGGGAGAACAATGTCTTATTGGGCATGTCAGCGGCATGCCAAGACTCAAAGAGATGATTGTGGAAAATGGCAAGCTGCTGAAGGGAACAATGATCTCTGCAGCATGAAGAAACTAGTAACTAGAAAGCCTTACCTACCCATCCAAAAATCTAAAAGGAATATACATGATTTATCAAAAGCATGGATCACACCCACCAAGTGAAATTAGTGAATTACAATAACTTTTTTCTCTGAAAACATGAATCATCCAGTTTCTCTTGAGTGTCTAAAGCAAGCTTGTCCAACCCAAAGCCCAGGATGGCTATAAATGCCACCCATCACAAATTCATAAACTTTCTTAGGTTTTTTGCTAATTTTTTTTTTTAGCTCATCAACTATTGTTAGTGTTAGTATATTTTATATATGGCCCAAGGCAATTCCTCCTCTTCCAAGGTGTCCCAGGGAAGCCAAAAGATTGGAAGCTCATTGTCTAAAGCCAAAATACTGGCTAAATTTTTAATTGACTTTTTAAATATGAATTTTGTTTACTGGTCAGTGTGAACAGAGTAACCTTAGGTAAGTAGCTGGGAGGAAAAAAAATGCCTATGTGGTTACTTGGCAACCGAAAAATTACCTAGGCAGTTAACTGGATTTTCAGTTTTCAAATTATTGCTCCAATGCTATCAATAAACTAAGTCTTAGTACATGTTTATAAAGGGTAAGGTCTAGGGAATAGTGACAATACCCAGCAGAAGAGAACCTGTGATACTGATAGCAAATGTCATGTACATACATTCATATTACTTGGTGTATTTGCCATTTGTTAAATTCCTACTATGTGCCAAATACTAATAGGCTCTTTCCTTGCCTTACCTCAGTTAATTTTTATGCAAACCCTGGGAGACAGGTAATACCATTATTCCCATCTTAAGATAAGAAATTTGAATCTCAGAAAAGTAATGTAATATCCTCAAGGTCACACTGCAGAGCCAGGGTTCAAATTCAGGTCTACTGTCTGCTACTGCCTTTTAAGATCAGTTCCTTCTGATCTTTGGCTTAACCCTTAAATCCAAATCAACTTTTCATTTATTGACCAAAGTCTCAGATTTATGATGGATCAACTATTCTGTTTGAAATAGTAGCCTAGAGGGCCAAGAAACAGAGCGGGGTGTTGGTGAAAACCAAATGATTCTGGGAGAATAATATTTTACTGGGAGTGTCAAAACCAGAAGAATTATTTGTGGAAAATGGTGAGTCCCTGAAGGGAAAATATCCACAAGGCAACAATGAGTTTTTGCAGCTTGAAGGAAGTAGTGACCAGAAAGCTTTACCTACACATTCTAGAAGGAATCGACATGACTTAAAACCAGATTCCAGGTGCAGGAAGATTTTAGTTAGGTGGGAGGAGAGGAGAGTCATTTCTCAAATTGCTATAAACAAATCATCTTAGTTCTATTTTAAAGCCTTGGTAAATATTCTCATGTCTCCCATGTAAACCCTGGTCCACTTGACCTTATTTTTTCTTGATAAATGTCACTCTAGAAAATCAAGCTCTCTAGCCTTTTGTGTATCATTTGAACCTCTAAATCAGATGATATACAAACAACATATCCTTATAAAAATTTTGCTGAATTAATAGAGGAATACAATGGTGAGCGAGCCTCTACAATTTATTATGCAATCAAATATACATTGTGGATATCCTGCCATTTAAAATTATTCAATCATTTGATTTTCTCTTAAAGTCATCCTTCCTCTACATTAACTTAATCTTACACACAGACACACACACAAAGAAAAAGGCAGAGAGAGAGAGAGAGACAGTTCTTCTTTAATGACAAACAGAGCACATACACATATTTTCCAAAGACCACATGTTGTCCTATAGATGAGCAATTTTTTTCACATTTCAGAAAAGGAAGTATTGTTTTCTAACTAACTCAGTTTAGTTTACTCACTATTTAGTTGTTTTTGGCCTTGGGCAAGCTGCACAGTGTTTCTCAAATGCAGGTTTCTCATCTGTACAAGGGGAAATTAAATGCCTACCTTACATTGTTATATGAAGTAAATGAGATGGCATGGTAAAACTCCATTATAGTTTGAACCTTCAGGTAATATAAACCAGGTTAGTTTATTCCTAAATATTCCCTCTCACCTTTTACCAGCTCTGAACATTGGATCAGGACTTTTGTATTCATATTAAAAAGAAAATTTATATTAAACAGAGAAAAGGATATATGTTACCCTAATAGGTTAAAAATTATTGAAAATTAAATAGCAAATGCTTCATGGAACATAAATGGTTTACTCAGAGTAACAATGGAGATAGATCTCCCTGCTGTTTAAGAATCTAAACATTCAAAATTATTTAAACTCTGAAGATAATAATGATTCTTTCTAATTTATCAAGATGATGACTATATTTTGAACTATTCTAGCCCTTAATCTTGTTCTAATTAACAATGTCATTGCATTAAACATATACTTTTTCTCACTAAGGATGGTGAGTCATTTAGGTTTAATGCACAATATTGAAATACTGGTGCTTTTCCTTTAACATTAATCTCTTATTCCATTAAAGAAAGGAACTAGCAACAATTCTACTGAGAAATAATTCTAATTAATATTGCTCTAGAAATATGTTTTTTATTTATCATTTTGATTAAACGTTAGATAGCCATAATATGGTCTATTTATGGACATTAGACATTTTGGCATTCAGTTAGCTCGTCAGCTGCAGTGTATTATATCGGATACTATTCATTGAAAGTCAAAATTGACGTTAAAATTTCTAAAGAATTTATGTTGCATTAATTGGGATGATTCAGCATTGACAGTTGTTTCACTTTTCTTACTTATAAGTGCAATAACCAAATGACAAGGTGTGGTGAGTTTCAGAAGAAAATGTAAAACTCACTTCAATGGTTTGCATTTTATTTTGGATATTTAAAAACTTATCTTCCATTATGAGTTTTAATATATGCTAGGCATTTTGCTAAGAGATTAACATATATCTCATTTAATGTTTGTAATAACTTAATGTAGTATGTCCTATTTTCTCATTTTACTAATGAGAAAGGTCAATTTAGACACTCCAAGCTATTTTCTCTAGATTATTCTTCAAGTAGGTGTCAGATCAGAGCTAACCCACATCATTCTGACTCCAAGTTCTGTAATCAAAACTACTATGCTATATTTTCTCACTATTTTTCCACCTAAACAGTGCAGAAAGCAAATGATTTTTCATGAGTTCTACTGTAATCCCATTTAAAAGCTAAAACACTGGTTTCTGCTTTGTATATAGGAAGTATGAATGAGGACAGTGTAATTCAAGGTCAGTCCATCCTGTAATCCAGTAGAATCGTTTCATCTGTGGCTCATAACTTCATAAGATGTAATTTATGTGCCTTTGGGTAGATTGATTCTTCTATTCATTTAACTAACATAGAAGATTTATGAGCCCAACTCAGGAGCAAAGCATGATGCTGGACACCCTAAAAGTTACAAAGAGGAATGAGACACTGTCCCTCTTGTCAGGAACCTTACCATCTAGTAACGTAGAAAAGACATAAATGATAACTATTATACAACCAATGTTAAATTTCCATACAATTGGTATAAATGTGTTCAAGAGGGTCCTGTTTTACTTCTGTTCCCCTAAAAAAGGCCCAATTGAGATGCCCCTACCTATATAGTGGATAATTTAGGTCGATTTGTTAAAAGCACCATGTTAAGCAAGCATAACCAAGTGTTTTGAAGCAAATGCCACTAACAAACTGAATTAATAGTTTTTCCTCTTCGAATTGTTCCTGTTCCAGCTCCTAAAAAAAGATTTAAAAAAGGATTATTGATTGACTTGTCCCATTGTAAAGTATGCACCTGCTGTGAAATGAAGCCATGGAGGAAAAAAAAGTTGAATAATTTAACTTTTTTATTTGTAAAGATAATCAGGGTTTTTCTGATTACATCTTAACTTCATAAATGTTAAATAACCTATCAGCATCTAGTTGTTGTAAATTATGAAAAGGAGCATTGCAAGGAATATTAACCAACGAAATCCTTGTTCTTTAGTGAACAAGAAAATGTGTTATGGCAGCTTGTCATTGTGCGACTGGTAACTTTGACACCGAATAACAAAACTGCCATTTGCACTTAGGGTAAATTGGTTCACTTGAGCTTCCACTGCTCCTCTTGCTCTGACATAAATTTATGAACTCGGGAACTAACCAAGTCGTGTGGCTTCCCAGCTGACTTTAACAAATATGCCCATTTCATTTCATTTAGTCATCAGAATACCAGGGGGCTCAGTAGTTTCAGACTCATTGCAGATGGTATAGGGTTTGCAGGAACACAAGAGACTTTCATGTCACAGTCCTGTAAATTATGACAGTGGAGGGGGCCCTCTTTCCTAAATGCCTGTCAGTGTTTGATGTGTTCACGGCTTAGAGGAGCATTTTCTGTTTCAGTACCTCATAGGTATATGTAAAGAACATTTATTTCCGATTAACCAACAGGTGAAAAATACATTTTCCAGGCTCATGGTTTGGCTAGCCATGTTCAAACCTGGATTAAGATTACGTTTATATTTGAAATGCGGTAGAAGCACAATCTTGTTCTCTCACCCCCTGGGAGTCCTGTTCTTTTTACAACAGAAGTTTCTTCTTGAAGGATGCATGGCCTGGAAGCAGAACAGCAGGTACAGACTGAAGACATAAAGTAAAACAACCTCAGATGAATTGGAGGGAATGCCACGCCAAATTACTGCTAAGAATGAGTAATACAATATTTTCATAGGAATGCAATTTGATCATATCCAAGTACACATAAAAAACAAACCTAGATAACAAAATACTGTTACAAAGACATTAACTTGAATGAATGTAACATTTATTTGTAGTTGCAGTAGCAACTTTACATGAAAGATAGATTCAAAAGTGTTTGAGGGCACATGAAAACAGTGCCATAGTTGTTTTTTGTTCTTTATTTCATTTTGTTCCATTTCATTTTGTACAGATGTCAACCATTTATTAAGCACTTTCTATGTTGTGGGAATATATTAAAAGGCTTAGAGATATTTTCTAATTTAATCCTCTCAATTCTCTATGAGGTAGCTATTAGTATCATCATTTTACACATGAAGAGACAACATTCATAGAGGTTAGTTAATTTGCCAGTGGTCACTCGGGAAATAAGGGGAGAAGAAGGATTTGATCTGTCTGACACCACTCTGTGGTTTGTCTAGTTCAACAAGAATGATGGCATATTTTTTATGAATGTGTGTTTGTCAAACTTTTCTGCAAGAACTATCCTAGGAACAAAGAAGACAGAATGAACATGCAATCCCAGGAGGTCTGAAAACAAAGCCTGAAGCAATCATCATTAGCTTGCAATTTCTTTAAGGTCTTGCTTTTTATCTTAAAAATTTATGTAAATGTGCCATTGTATTCCAGTGTTTGTCTTCATCCAAAAAATAATATACAATTTATCATTTGGGAAAACACTTTCTACTAGCCTCATTGGCTAAAGAGTGATAACACTGTTATATTTCAGCATATTAGGAAGATCTGAAGAAAACTAAGCCCAATAACAGGTTCAAGGTCCCAGGAATTCTTCCCGTCTTCATTTTAGTGTAAATATGTGGGTTCACCCGGAGGCAGAGGTTACAGTGAGCCGAGATTGTGCCACTGCACTCCGGCCTGGAGACAGAGCCAGATTCCATCTCAAAAAAAAAAAAAGGCAGGTTTAAACAACAGCTTTTTTTTCCCCCTCTACTGTTATGGCAGGTTAACAATAGGGAGAAATTCCTGAAATGTGATTTGGAATGCTTTGTCATTCCAGGATACTCCGGATGGAAATTTCCATAGCATATCTTCCTGCTGAAAGATCAAATGACAAATCTGAGAGGGTCCCCATTTCCTTCTTCAATCTCTCTTACTACCTCAAGCAACATGTTCCAAAAAATATTTTTTGTGGGGAAGAAGAAGCCTGATTACTCTTTATTTTACCTCTGGGACAGTACTTAAATTTTTCTCATCCATTAATGAACTGAGTCTCAAATGGTCTCTATAAGCAATTCTTATCTAACTCTCAAATTTCATTTTAATTATTGCAGTCTTGTTGACAGTAATAAAAGCTGTCAGTTTTGTCATGCATTGGTGAATTACACCTTGAAGAATAGCCTCTAAATAGGCCTGTTATGTGTATTCACCATACCAGTATATAAAAAAATTAAGTTATTTAACTTTTTAGGCATTTAATTTTTGTTATGACATACTTTTCTATTTCTTTGTGGAGAAAACTAGTATAGAACTCTTTATTATCTGAAACTAAGTGGAAATGTCATGGGCTAGGCCAACTTTTCATCCCATGTCTAGGATGGATAATCCACAGTCAGTTCATTTTAAAGCAATAGTGAGAGACTCATTACATTGTCTGTTGGTTACCGTATGAACAGTTATACTTGCTCTGCACACTGGCACATCAGCATAAACATTTTCTTCTGTCCTACACATGGTTCATTCTAAGGTGATAGAGCCCTTCAACTCTACAACTGGCTAGCAAAAATTCTAATCACTCAACATACATATAATTTTCTAACCTTGAACTTTTAGAAAGAAAAACTCACACCCAATATTTGTGAACAAAGACAAGTGGGATTCTGCTGGTTCCCCTTCCTCAAATAGGGAATTCATGTGTTTCCCAAATTTTGCATATCGAAACGATACTCCAAAAAGAGGGACAGTAAGTTCTTAATGTCATTGATAAGTTCTTGGAAACTACAACTTTGGGTGAATAAATGTATAAGGAAACCAATTTTACCTTTGGCTATCTGGTATAAGCAAGATTTAAGTTCCAAGGCATATTTCTTGGTCACAAAAGCATCACCAAATTAAACATCACCCAAGAAAGACCAAAACACTTTCAATATTAAACTGAAATAAATATGAGCCATACCTATGTTTAAGAAAGATTAATAGAAACAAGATTATTTTTAACCTAAGTTCTAGAAAATCAGTGAGTGACAACAGCCATAGGGATAAATGTTTTTGAAGCAGAAATTAGAAGAAACTCCTCTTACCACCAAGCAGTGCTGAAACAATCACAAACAGGGCAAGCTCACGGAAGGCTTTTGTACAGCATTGTTTATTGTTATGCATCTATATGATTATCACAGTCTTTATGAATCTTTATATTCATTTGTATTCATTCATTCATTTTCTGACACAATTGTTCCATTTTGTGTTTGAGATGGCCAGAGCCTAACCAGGCAGCTAAGGGTCATTCCATCGCAGGGCACATACACACCTACACACACACACACACACACACACACACACACACACACACACACACTTGCTCAGACTAGGACCATTAAGATGCACCAGTTAATTTAATGGGAACATATTTAGGATATGGGAGAAAACCAGAGTACCCATAAATAAAACCCATGCAGACATGGGGAGAAAGTGTAAATTTCACACAGACAGTGGCTCTAGCTGGGAATCAATTTTTTTTCTCATCAATATTAATGAAACAATGTTGAATGAAACAACATTATCTGAGGACCTATGGTACTATGTTTGTTCCTGTCTTTGAATATACTTTGACATGAGCCCACAAACCTCCACAGCATGTGTATTTCGGGTTGGGATGCTTGGGCTGTAGAACTTTAAATTTCCACCTATAATGTGCTTGTTCCATCAGTAATGATCCTTATTTATCCATCATTTGTTTCCTTGCTTCTGAACTGTCTCCAAGAACTGCTCTGGCTTACTGCGCATGTTTTCTCAAATGTATCTTGTCATTTTTTTCTCCCAGTTTTCCTACTCTAAGACCTCATTATCAAGAAAGAGCATAAAGGAATAAGCTTTGGTATCAGATGGGCCGAAGTTCAAGTCCTAGCTTCTCCAATTAATCAGTGTGCAATCTGGAACAAGTTATTTAACTTCTCTGAGCTTTGGTCTTCTCATCTTAAAAAAAAAAGTAATAATATTTACCATCCAGTATTGTCCTGAGGGTTCGTTCATTCATTCATTCAATCAACTAACATTTATGGAGCTGCTACTTTGTGCTAAAATCTGGGCCCTGGTACCACATTGGAGAGAACGAAGTCCTAATTTATAAGGTTGATATTCTAATGGTATTAAATGAGATAATGCATGCTGCTTGGCATAATGCAGGGAAGCAATGAAATGACTGTTCTTATTTGTACTACCTCTGTAAGCATTGTAAAAGCTTTCAAACTGGTTGCCCTATGTCTTACCTCTCATGTTTTTAATCCACTATTCACCTGCCAGCAGTGTTACCATTCCAAAATATAAGTTGACTCTCGTTTTCTTGTTTACACCTGCAAAGTCTCCTTGTTGCTGATTATATATAAAACCCGTTTTTCTCGAAGAAATCATTGATAAAGTATAGTAGTCACTTGAGTTTGGGAGTGAAGAAGGTAGGATCCACTCATAAGAGTCTTATTCTAAGATGTCCAGCTTAGGAAAATGGGAAGATGGTATTATGCCTAATTGTAAGAGGAAACCTAGGTTTGAGAGTGGAAAATATGGCTATTTCTGTCTTAGACTTGCTGAGATTGTGGAATATCCATGTAGAAATACCTAGTAGGCTGTTGAAAATACAAAGCTATAATACAGAAAAGATAGAAAGATAGAGATAAGAGTTTAGGAATCAGTGATAGAATGTTCGTAGCTTAAGCTACTAGGATAAATGTACCAGATAGTTTAGCCATGATGCTCTAAATTTAAAATAAACATTCTCAGTCTAGGTTGCCAAATTTAGCACGATCTAGCACCTTTCCTGAGGAAGCAATTGATCAGTCCTTCCTAAGACAATCAATATCTCCTTCAGACACTTCTTTTTCATCTATCCTACACAAAATCCTGAGCATCTTTGGTTTGTACTACCTTTTCCACTCTTTAAATATAGAGGCCACATCTATAAAAAAGCAAAACCACATTTCACTCTTTAGATCTCATCTCTCTTAGGTCATTGAGTCCTGTGCTTTCTCAGTAAGGTTATCTGCAGATTCCAGTGTTTCTAGAGTAAGGATAGAATTCCGTAGGTCCTGCAGAGGTAAATAACTAAACTCATAAATGTTATAAACTCTCAGACCAAGGAGAAAAGTTAATAGAAAACTCCATTATATTCTTCTTTCAAAACTCATACCCTCCCCTTAAAAAGGTATTCATGTTGTTCATGACCAAATGAAACTTAACAAGCATTTAATTATATAAATAGATTTTGAAGAGGCTAAACTGACAAGATCTACTTTCTTTAGAAAGCAATGGTGAAAAATGACAATTGTTAAACCTAAATTTTCTGTGTTTAGGGCCATATGTCTCACTGACAGTGAACTGTCCTGACTCAATAATTAATGCACAGAAATCCTCTAGGTAGATGATGATTTGGATATTTTACGGGCCATTATGTCAAGGATTCCATGTCTGACAGGATGCATATACAGTGCTCTACAGAAAAATTATTATCACAAGCAAAATCAGTGTTTTTTTTATGAACTTGAGTAAGCCTAGAAGAAATATGACAGCATAATTGCCTTATATACTCTAAGTGAAATGTGCCTTCATTTTTATTTGCCAATAGAGTATATCTTTGAATAGAACTACTATACTTTTAAAAACAGATTGTGCACATTTCTTACATTTGAAATACACAGTGTAATATTTTCCAACCTAAGTTTTATACAGCTTTTAATTGCTATATTAAGAAATAATTTACTTTTCAATTACAAAATTTTAAATATACATTGTTGTTAATGGACAATCATTTGTTGACCATTCTGTTTTATATATATATATATATATATATATATATATATTCTCTCTCTCTCTCTTTAAAGGGATCCTCATCCCCAGTATTCCTGTGGAGTACAGTGTCTTACTCAATGATGAAAGTGTAACACCTCTGGCTTTCCCTGTTGGTCGTCATCAGTCCACCCTCCTGGAAAATTTGGATCCATTCACACAGTATGAGATAAGGATACAAGCATGTCAAAATGGTGAAAGTCTTTCAGACACTTGGCCTGGGCTTTTATGAAAAATTATATCATTAAAAAATTTCATTAAAAAGGAATAGATTCTCAGTCCAAATGCAAAGACTAACATTTCATTCCTTATTTGTAGTGGACTGTTTACCCAGAAAAATCACAGTCTGGCATCAAGTGAAGCATTATGCATTTTTGCACATTAAATCATGAATATTTAAATATATTAAAATGGTGGTTTTGCAAAGTCTTGTTTTATAAGGCCCTTTGAAAGAAAAACACCTAGCTCACATAAAAGAGTCTTTGGTAATATAAAACAAAAATGAATATTCCAAAAATTTCATAAAAACATATTTACCTTGGTTTTATTCAAATTTTATCCAGGAGGAGGAAGTGAGAAGCTAAGAATTGAATTAAACCCCAATGAATATTACAGATTTTACAGTGCTTCCTTGAACCCTATTTGATATACATAAACTATCACCTTGTGTTTCATGGCTTAGGCTGTGGTCAGTGAAATTATCAAGTATCTGTGCTGTGTTAAGGAAAAGCAGCCCCATTCCCTTTATCTCTCCAAATGGATAAAGAGCTAAATGTAAACTGAGATTTAGGAGGGGAAAACAGAGAATCAAGAGAACTACACATTATTGTATTTATCTCTATTTTAAATTAAATATAAACATTAACAGGTATAGATATTATGTAGATGTATAACACGTAACATATGGTGTATATGATATGATATATGTTATATAACATATAATACCCATTTGCTACATTAGCATGCAAAACATTTTCCTTCACCTTAAATAAATTTACCAATCTTATACCCAATGTGTAGTAGAAACTCTTATATTAAATGTCCTAAGGAATTTCTGTTTCCAGATAGTGCTAGTTCTCGTGGAGTTGGTTAGAATTGTAAGTCTGCAATTTTGCTATACTGAGCTCATGTCAGAAATTGTTAGTCAGTTTGTCCACTTTTCTCTAAAATATGGACCATGGCATTTTTGTTTGAGGGATATTGTTTTTACTGATCTGGTCTTCACCTGATAAACATGAAAATAATTTTACATTAATATATTCTTGATTTAAGTACAAAGCCAACTTCTGCATCTTTTTATCCCTGAAACTGTGCAATGGAGATACAGTATCCTTCAGACAAATTATTTGATTTCTGTGTGTTTGAATAAGTTCATTAGTTTAAAAACTGGCAAAAAATAAAATAGTATTAAAAGCAAGCAAGATGTGCAGGTCACACATACACTTGTGAAATTCAAGTACATTATCATTTTCTGGTTAGGATGACTGCAATAAACCAGAGAAACTTGAGTTCAGACAAGAATATGCCTTATTGTTTATACATATTTGGTTATAAATATGTGGTTAATTAATGGGTTTTCCAAAAATGATTTTCTATTTAAATGTTCAAATTCCATAAGGATTTATAGTAACATTTAAAACACATATAGAAGTGTATATGCAAGAGCACAGGTAAAAATTATTTTCATGATCTCATTGCCCTTCTATACGCATATGTAGCTCTTTTTCTTGCTTGAAAAATTACTAATGACCTCGATTTTTTTTTCAAGGAGGTTGTGGAGTTAGCAGTAGGATATTTGTCAAAACACCTGAAGCAGCCCCAATGGATCTTAATTCTCCTGTTCTTAAGGCACTGGGGTCAGTTTGCATAGAGATTACATGGATGCCACCTAAAAAACCAAATGGAATCATCATCAACTACTTTATTTACAGGTAAGCTTGGCTGTTACTATAATTTTGTATTTAAGAATGTGTACTACTCCAGCACTGAAAAATCAAGTACATTTTACATTTCCACAAGAGAATGAATGGGAATTCATGTTTTTTTGTATGTAACACCTACCAGTGGGAACTAAAACTGATGCTCAAACTTTTACAAATTAACCAAGGAAAAAAGTCACAACTACTATGTAACATTTTTGAGTAAGATCTGCTTGAAAACTGAGACTTGATAGCCCATGTAGACGTATATTTGGTAAAAGGGTAGAACAGTCCTCTAAAGCAAGGGTTCATAAACCCCAGACCACAGAGTCCATGGCCTGTTAGGAGACGGGCCACATAGCAGGAGGTGAGTGGCTGGTGAGCAAGCATTACCACCTGAGCTCCACGTCCTGTCAGATCGGTGGTGGCATTAGAGTCTCATAGGAGTGCAAACCCTATTGTGAACTGCACATGTGGGGGATCTAGGTTGTGTGTTCCTTATCAGAATCTAATGCCTGATGATCTGAGGTGGAACAATTTCATATTGAAACCATCCCCTGTAACTGCACTGCCTAGTGTATGGAAAAATTATCTTCCACAAAACCAATCCCTGGTGCCAGAAAGGTTGGGGACCACTGCTTAAGCAGCCCATGGACCAAGAAAACATGGTCTTTCCAGAGAGGAAACCAGATATAAGACAAGAATTCTAATTTTTCTCATTATTTATAATGTAGAGATTAAAAAGGTTTCTCTCTTCCTCCAAAGATGGTGCTTTTCATATGCAGAAAAATGGTCTCTCCTCTCCAGTTTTCCTTCTGTTTTAATGAGCCTACACTCCACTAGTTAGATGGTAGTATAGCAGCTTGTTGCAACATCTCAGAGTTTATTAAGTGTACCTACCTAAAATAAAGAAAAGAAGGAATAGAAAAGAGAGAGATTGAAGAAAGAGACAAAGAGATATTAAGAGAGAAAGAAAAAAAGTAGTGGAAGAGACATAGACCATGAACATTTTGGTTTGAAGGATATTTTGCTGTCTGATCTAGTCTTCACCTGATCAACATGAACACTGCTTTAAATTGTTGTATTCTTTAAATAAATAATGAATGAGGAGGAGGAGGAGCAGGCAAAGGAGGAGAGTGAGGGAGAGACGTAGGGAGGAACAGAAGAGAAAGAATAGAGAAAGTGAGGGGGAGGTGAGCAGAAAGCATAATGCAAGGAACCAAGGGGACAAATAACCTGTCAACTGATAGCTTGCTACTTAACACAGAAAGCATGATCCCCTTTCTTCGTTCTTCTCCAGTCATCATCTCTATCCTCATCTCCCCAGCACCTCCACCTCTTCAACATCCTTTGTTAGTCTCTCTGGCAGCCTCTGGCCTTCCCTTATTTGGTCCTATGCCCTGGAAACTTACTGAACCTTACTTAGGCTCCCATTATAACTTTAGATATTGAAATCCTTTGATTCAGATCAGTCTTCAGTGATGAGCTAAGGGCTTACAGAAAAAAATTATGAAAAGAGAAAGTATTATTGCATTTCTGGTTATGTAAATGACATCACCAAAAATGAGCAAGCCAAATTTCTTCTCGGCAAACATTAATTTGAAGAATAATATTTCTGATTCAAATACACATGAACAGGTAAAATGGCTAATGTGAATTTGCATTTTACGCTAAGCACTTTATTGCAGGCCCTAAAATGCCCACCCTCTTCAGATAGTTTTCTTTCATCTGCTTAATGCTAATTGCATGAGAAAAGCACATCAAATTCCTATTCAGAATAAAGGGAAATAAAGTATCTGTTATAGACCAGGACGTGGCTTCACTCTGTTGGTTTTGTAAATAAAGCTCGTGATTACAGTGACTATTCCATGGCAGCTATAGAGAGGGAAAACAGGAAATATAATGCAGAAAGCCCGCTTCAGTGAAAAATACTGTAAATTGAATTTGACAGCATTTGATGGCATCTGATTATTCTAGTCACAGCCAAACAATGATATAAAGAGTAATATGAAACAGAATGTGTTACTGCCTAGCAGACTCAAAAGCAATAAACCTTCCTCCAATGTGACACAATCACTTCACAATCATAATTGTAGCCTGTTTGATACCTCTGAGTACAGCAGAAGGGCACTGACTGACATAGATACATTTTGTTTTTTATTTAAAGTGAAATGAAAATGGCGCACTGGGGCTCCAGATACAATCGTTATATTCACCTACATAGGCATGAATCACTTGGCAGTTATTTCAGCTGAAGTTTAAATGTGCTTAGACAACAACAATATCAAATTTTTCTTAGATAGCTGCAAAAAAAAAATCAGAAATTTGTAAGGACAGAAATAGAATGGAGAAACATAGTTCTTTTTCATTCTGAGACTACATAGAGCCCTTTATATAGTTATAGCCACCAGCCTGCAGTATTTCTGAGGAGGTTATGGCATGTAATTTCAGCTTCATCATTGGCCTTCTCTTTCTTCTATTGCCACCAAAGGAAGTACATTTAGCTCAAACCAAAGATGGGGTTTGGCCTATGCAGATATTTTTATTAACTTGTAGGAAGCCCACTTGTAAATATCATTTGAAAATGCTTGTCACTCTCTTCTGATCAAGCTCCGGAATCATTTTTTCTTCTGTAACTGTCCTTTATTGTTTAAATATTTCCCCTAGATATTATCCTATTAAAAAGTATCTGACTTAATAAAGACAGAAGATGTTTATGACTTCAAAAACGAAACAAAATAACCTAAATATTATCCTATTACAAAGTTTCTGCCCTGATAGATGTTTATAATTTCAAAAACAAAATAATCTAGTAAGAACAAAGTATTAATGTGATTCCCTCTCCTTAGTTTATCTGTTAATTTAAGCTACTTTGTTGACTATATATAAGTCACACAAAAAAAGATTTGCTACAAGAGTTTTTTGTAAAGAATAGAGACCAACATTTAAGTTAGCGTTTTGCAACCTGTTTCTTGACCAACTGTAGACAAGACTATCTTGGACATCTGCTTCCTCCTCTCAGTGAGGTTGGCTTGCATAATAATGATTCTTCAGTATTCTCCCTTTATTTTATATCTGCAACTTTGCAGATGGCAAAAATCTCATCACTTCTTTCTACAAAATCCACCAAACACATTAAATTGAGACTTTACAAAACACATAATAAAATTATCTCCTCCCACTAGGAGCTTTCATTTTAACAGAAACCAAATTTCATGGGGTTTATTATTCTCATGAGCTTTCTTTTTAAATAAATAAAAAGATGTAATCGATGTGCATTGAAAGACAAAACTACATACAAACTCCCTGAAAACACTATAAAAATAGAAACAAATGATGACACTTCTTTCTGAGTATTTAGTAAGATTTTAAAAATAAAATCTGAAATAGTTTTGAAGAATGTATGATATGAAAGGATATTCAAAGCAGGAAAGTGAAAACAATTAATAAAATGGATAATCAAGCTGATTGAGTTAACTAAGAAAAGACAAGTATTGAATCAAAGGCAAAGGAATTTTGATGGAATTCAATTTGTAATGGCTAGAAAGATGGATATAGTTATGAATATTTATATAGTTAGATACAGACAGACAGAAGTCAGACAGACATCCATCTACCTATCCATACATGTACATATCTACTGATGGAGACACAAAGCTCTATGAGTCCTAAGCCCTTTCACCAATGATTTTCACTATAGTGAGAGATATAAGATAAGCTAAATAAACAAACAAAAAAAGTAAAAGATATAGCAAAAAACAGAAATATTAACCAGAAAATTTAGAGAAGAATTATCTGTCTAGAATATTCATGGAACACTACATCAAGTTGATGTTGTTGAGACTAGGCTTTACAAAATAAAGATTTAATGACAATTTAAATTGTAAGAGAAATACGTTTGTTGGAAAAAAATGTTTTAACGGTACAGAAAACTACTAAGGTTATTATTCATTCTTATGATTTACTCATGGCATACATAATTTCACTAATAGAAGTAACCTATTAATTTTAATATATTAACATTAATGTTTTCTATTTATATTTTCTTCTTTGTAAAAGAATTATATTGTCCATATTGTTCTGAAATTTTCTTTGGGCATTTGATAAAATATATACATGTATATATACACACACACACAAACACATACCCCAAATTTCTTTTAATGACTCATCAATATTCTGTTATATGGATGTGTATTAGTATTATTTAGTCAGTACCCTGATGATGGCAAGATAGGTGATTTTCAAGTTTTCATTACTACAGCAGTTCTCTAATTAACATTCTTACAGTAAGTATACAGAGAATTATTCTTAGTACTAGAAGTACTAGGTCAACCTTTTGTGCATTTAAAATTGTTAGAGATCCCTAATTTGTCTTTCAAATAATCATATGTAAGAATTTCTGATCCAGAAAACTCCTTTTAATACAGGATCAATCTTCCAAATCTGTCAGATCAGTATTTTAATTGGCACATTTTTATTGTTTTAATTCAATTTTTGGTCATTGTAAGTAAGATTGTTCATTTACTTAAAGTATTTATTTTCTATTTGGGAGGAGTGTATATAATATAAATTCTTAGAGTATTTTCTTATTGGATTGTTTCTTATTAATTTGTCTATATTCTTTCCACATTAAGGAAAGTCTCCCTTTAGTGATCATATTTAAAATAACATATTTTATTATTATTCCAGCACTTTAATGGCTCTACTTCTTATTTCTAAATATAGAAGTAATTTTGTTATAAGAAATTAGATAAGAATTCATTTTATTAAAAAATACTAACTAGTTTGTCAACATTATTTCATAATCCACTGATTTGAAATGTCACTCATACAAAATTCCCATGTGCATTGGGTCTGTTTTAGGACTTTGTATTTTGTTTCAATACAAAGGAATTCCTATTCTTTGCTAATAGGTATTTTAGCAAGCAGGGCCTAATGGTGAAGACATCTTAGGTGAATAAAATCAATGGAATAAGCAAAATTTCCAACACATAAGCATAGGATTCAAGGAATGGTCAGGTTTGACTGGAGTCTTTGCTATTTGTAGGGGACATTTAGAAGATCAGCTTAATAATAGATTTTGGATCTAAGGAGTTTATGGTTTTTATTCAGAGGCAATGTGAGCTGCTGAAGGTTTGGGGGTAAATAGAGAAGCAATGTCATATAGTGAAAAGAACGTGGGATTTGTAATCAGAAGATACAGCTTCCAAGTCCTGGCTCTGACACTTAAAAGTTATGTGACCTTAAACAAGTCACCGTGTTCCCTAATTTTCCATTTTTATGTGAAGTGAAGATAGTGAATATAGAAGATAATCAGCCTCTTGGAATTCTTTAAGAATTGAATGAAATAATATTATGTGAAATAATATGTTACATGTGAAGCATGATAAAAATAGAAAGTTATCCTAGCTATATTGTCCAGAGCCATGCTTTAGAAAGACGAATCTATCTGGCAGTTGTAGATGTACATTTAAAGTCAAGGAAAGAGGTTCATGGTAATAAAAGAAGAGGCTTGCATAACAGCATGCCTGGTAGGATTCCGTTTTTCTTTAAATATATGATGTATTTTTTACATATGTATGTATATGAAAAATGTCTGGAATGTTAAACACCAAAATAGTGCTAGCAGTGCTTATCTCCAAATGATAGGCTATGAGTGATTCTTTTAAATACTTCTGCTTTTGTTCATCTGTGTTTTCTTATTAATTTTTACAATCAATATATTATATGGTCTATTAAAGACAAAATAATAAATTTTGTGACCACAGATGCAAATCTATCATCAATCTCTTTCCAATTTTCCTATTTCCTTCTTAGTGTGAACGTCACCGTTACCTTCTATAATAAAGTCTGATCAAGAGAGAGGAACCACACTACTTACTTTAACAGAAGAAATTTAATATAAATAATTAGTAAGTAGTTATAAATTTGTTAGCTAGGTAACTAAAAGCATAAAAAGGGAACTCTACAATATCATAGAGGTGGCAACTACAGGAAACATCTAGCATCTTTAGAATGGAGGGAGCAAAGGGGAGTTGTTGGAATTATTAAAATGTAAAGGCTTAGAGGAAGGTGCCTGTGAAGCTCAGACCCAGACAGCTGAAGAGGGGCACCTGCCACTCGTGGAGTTGTCTGGAGGAGGAAGCATGAAATTAAATTGGTTTTCCAAGTGCTGGAAAAATTGCATACTGCAATCACCTGCTCCCAAAAATATTTTTTATTGCAACACAAGAATAGTCTAATACAGAAAATTGGTACCAGGAGTAGGGCATTGCTATAAAGATACCTGAAAATGTGGAATTAGCTTTGGAGCTGGATAATGGGCAGAGGTTAAAGAGTTTGGAAGGCTCAGAAGAAGACCAGAAGGTGAGGGAACGTTTGGAACTTCTTAGAGACTGGCTAAATGGTTCTGACCAAAATGCTGGTAGAAATATGGATAGGGAAGACCAGGCTAATAAGGTCTGAGATGCAAATAGAAAAGTTATTAGGAACTAAAGTAAATGTCACCCTTGTTATGGCCTACCCAAGAACTAGGCTCCATTTCATCCATACCCCAGGGATCTGTGAAAGTGAGAACTTAAGAGTGATAACCTAAGGTACTGGTGGAAGAAATTTCTAAGCAATAAAACATTCAAGACTTTGCCTGGCTGTTTCTAACAGCCTACAATTAGATATTGGAGCAAAGAAATGACTCAAAGTTGGAATTTTTATTTAAAAGGGAAACAGCAAAAGTTCAAAAAATTTTGCAGCCTGGCCCTGTGGTAGAGAAAGAATCCAAGCAGACTGTGAAGTGACCACTTTCAAGAGAGACTAGCATGACTATAAGGAAACCAAGTGTTAATATCTAGCTTAATAGGGAAAAGGCATAGCAGCCATTTCAGAGATCTTCCAGGTAGCCCCTCTCATCAAGCTTTTTCAAATGAGCTTGAGCAAAGAATAACCATTTGGCTATTGAGAGAGAGCTGAAAATGTGATTTCTCTAAACACAGGCTACTCAGGAGGAAACACATCCAGTTAAATGAACAGGTGAAGCCTAAATCTTAAATAGGTTAGGAAAAATTGTGGTCTACTTAATGACTTCTGCTCAAAATGTATTCAGAAATAAAGAGATTCTGTTTTTTAGCAGCACAGATGGGACATTTACCTCTCTATGGTATTAATTTTTTAAGAATTCAATAGTGATAAGAAACACTTTAACCAAGCTGTACCTTTTAATTATTTTGGTGTTTAAACTTGAAGCTAACATAATACTCAATCTTTTGAATAGTGTATATATTTAAAACCCATACTTTTAGGCAGAATTTTTAAGAATGTCAGCTTTATAGAAACCATGACTACATCTCAATTTGGGAATTCATGAGAGTTTAATAAAAATTAATTGAATTCTCATGGAAAGGCTGAAGCTAGACAAAATAGAAAATGTTACTTCCCCATAGACCATCATAGGTTTATTTGCTGTATTGTGTTCCTAGCAAACACCTTTTTAACAATCACTGAGAGGAGTCCTTGGCTATGAGCCCTGTGGTTCTCATTAGAATGGATCTCTCCCAATGACACACCTGGTACCTGATATCTGCAGCAAGTACAAAGGCCAAACCCTGCAAACCTACACTGAGTGCAGAATCTGGTCCACGCATGGTAGCGAGCAATAATGAGGTGGGCTGCTGAACCATAATTAAAGGTCACTGAGAGTTATCTATGAAGCCTCGATAGCTTCCAGCAGGAAGCTTGTCATTGCTCATACTTAGGTTATCATGATTTATCAACTTGAGGATCATCAAATTCCCAAAGCCAGTGATTTTACATATCCTGCGTTTTTGTAAAAGGTACTGTCATTTACTTTGTCTTAATAACGCTTTCTGTTTTGATGGAGCTGGTTAATCTGATATGGCAGCATGTGAATTTTTCAGCATCTGAAGAGTGTGTTAATTAAATCCTCCTAACAGCCTGGAAAATATTGATGTAGTCATCACTCTCTTCTCAACTAGAGAGAGAGCTGAAGGAAGAGGGTCCATGTCTTGGTTACATTCTTCTCCAACCTAGAACACTGCCTTGATAGGAAATAAGAGCTGATGGAGGAGAGTCAAAGATACAGAAAAGTTATGGAATTACATACCTTTTAGCCTTTCACTTGAAAAAACATTAATGAACACTTACTGGGCTCAGTTGCTGGGAATACAGAGATATACCAACCACAGTTCCTCCAGAACTTTGCTATCAAACCTGCATGATGATTTTATACCTGAATAGGAAAAGAACTGGTCCAAATGAAGTACCAGGTATATAGGGCCACCTCAACAACTGATCATTCCATTTTAATGCTGTATATATTTAATATCAAAAGAGTATGCATTTGGCCCTAGTTTTGATATCAACAAAAATGTAAAGATGAGCCTAAACAATCCCATTCTCAGACAGCTGAAAGAATTTTGAGAGTATACTCTGCATTTTACCAGGTTTTAGGGGAGGCATCTAAAAGGAATTTAACTTTTGTCCTTTAAAGACCTCTAAAGCAGGCCAGATATGGTAGCTCATGCCTGTAAATCCTAGCACTTTGGAAGGCCAAGGCCAGAGGCTTGCTTGAGGAAGACCAGCCTGGGCAACATGGCGAGACCTCATCTCTACAAAAAAATTTAAAAAGTTAGCAAGGCCTAGTAGCACACATCTGTAGCCCTAGCTACTCAGGAATCTGATGCAGGAGAATCTCTTGATCCCAGGAATCTGAGGCTGCAGTGAGCTGTGATTGCACCAATGCACTTCAGCCTGAGTGACAAAGTGAGACCCAGTCTCACAAAAAAGAAAAAAAAACCTCTAAAGTAAATTCCTGTTAGATTATTTATCTTATCATGTTATTTTCCTTAATTTGCACATAGCTCCATCTCCTCTACTCAGCTACTTATTCCTTTAGGTAAGGAGCATGTTTATCTTTTTACCTTTGCTCCTAACACAATGACAGGCATATAAAATTATTTAATAGAGGTTTGTTGACGTATAACAACAATAAATGTATTAAAAAAACAGTGGTCTTGCTGGACCTGGTCGCTCACACCTGTAATCCCAGCACTTTGGGAGGCTAAGTAGGGTGGATCACCTGAGGTCAGGAGTTCAAGACTAGCCTGACCAACATGGAAAAACCCTGTCTCTACTAAAAATACAAAATTAGCTGGGCATGGTGGTGCATGCCTGTAATCCCAGCTACTGGGGAAGCTGAGGCAAGAGAAGCACTTGAACCTGGGAGGTAGAGATTGCAGTGAGCTGAGACTATGCCATTGCACTCCAGCCTGGGTAACAAGAGTGAAACTCTATCCCCAAAAAAAAAAAAAAAAAAACAAAAAACAAAAAACAGTGATCTTGATATATAAGAAAAGATTGTCTATACTTTGAGAGTTTATGGTTTAAATCAGAGAAAATTCAAATGAAGAGAAAGTAAATGGCATCTAAGAAGTGAATTTAAAATACATTTTATACATCCTGGGAACAAATGCAAAAGAGCATTGTGCTGTGTGAGAGAAAATAGGAACTGTGGGCTTCCCTTCATAGTTCTTCATCTTCCAGTATGAAAGCCTGGGCTTTTTCACACAGCAATTTTGTGGTCCTAACAGCAGCAAAAGAATCAGCCTCAATATGCAAACACTTTTGAAACTGCTGCAATCATCATATTTGCTACTGTCCCATTAGCCAAAAGAAGTCCTATAGCCAAGCTCAGAGTGACTCTGGGAACATACTTGCAAAAGGCATAGATACAGGGAGACGAACACATTGGGACCCCAGCTGCAATCCATTTACCATCGAAGGCAGGATTCTCAATAATATCAGCCTCTAATAATTCTATATCCTGCGGTCCCAGTTGTGCAAAAAATAAAAGCCCAATATAACAGCATGCATGCATGCACAAACACACACACACACACACACACACACACACACACACACACAGAAAGATCTAGAAAATACATCAGAATGCATTAATAGTGCTTAATATGTGCTTCTATATTTTTAAAACATTTTTAAAATGTTTAAATATGTTTCCTTTCTTGTATTGCATGTGTATTTTGTTACTCAGCAAAAACATCTGGAAGGCAATAAAATGTGATTATGGATGAGGTTTCACCTTTTGTGCTTTTTATATTTCTTCTGTATTTTCCATGTTTTCTATAAAGCAAGTGCACTCTTTTATAATCAGTCAAATTTGTGTGTGTGTGTGTGTGTGTGAACTACACTTAAAAAATGATACTGAGTTAGGCCACTGGTGTACTTCTTCATCTGGTTTTTCTTTTATTATGACACCAGAAGGAAATAGTTGAAAATCTGAGTTGATAACAAATTCTAAAAAACGATTTTTACTCCATCTACAAACTTTGTTTTGAATTGTGCAGCTGTCACTGGTTGCCTGCTTGGTTTCCTTTCAGACGCCCTGCTGGCATTGAAGAGGAGTCTCTTTTATTTGTCTGGTCAGAAGGAGCCCTTGAATTTACGGATGAAGGAGGCACCCTGAGACCTTTCACGCTCTACGAATATCGGGTCAGTGCCCATAACTCCAGGGGTTCAGTGGAGAGTCTGTGGTCATCAACACGAACTCTGGAAGCCCCACCTCAAGATTTTCCAGCTCCTTGGGCTCAAGCCACCAGTGCTCATTCAGTTCTGTTGAATTGGACAAAGCCAGAATCTCCCAATGGCATTATCTCCTATTACCGTGTAGTCTACCAGGAAAGACCCGACGATCCAGCATTTCACAGCCCTACCGTGCATGCTTTCACAGTGACGGTAAGACCCTTGAAAAAAAATAACAGACACTCAGATTACCTGATTAATATGTTGAAATTAATTTCCTTATCCAACTTCTCATTTTTCTTCACTTAGGGCTTAAATACATGAAAATCTTTCACATGTGAAAAGTTGCAATGTAGTCACGGGGGATAAGATACTGAACTGACTATGAGGAGTATTGGGGACCAGTTCGTAGACACGACTAATTTTGATTACCTCAAAACAAACAAATTTTATTTATTCATAAAATTGATTTCCATTTTCCATATTTACTAAAGGGGAATAATGTTTTTTTGAGAAAGGGTCTCATTCTGTCACCCAGGCTGGAGTGCAGTGGTGTGATCTCAGCTCACTGCAGCCCCTGTCTCCTGGGTTCAAGCAATTCTCCTGCCTCAGCCTCTCAAGCAGCTGGGATTATAGAAGCCCACCACTGCCCAACTAATTTTTGTATTTTTAGTAGAGATGGGGTTTCACCATGTTGGCCAGGCTAGTCTCAAACTTTTGACCTCAAGTGATCCAATTGCCTCAGCCTCCCAAAATGCTGGGATTACAGGCATGAGCCACCGCACCTGGCCTAAATGGGAATAATTTAATGTTTCTTGATTTGCATTTTCCATATCTACTAAATGGGAATAATGTAATGCTTTTCTCCATACCACATAGAGATGAGATTCAGATGAAAATAGAATATTTAATTTTCTACTTCCTCAACAAGCTAGTAATATATAAAGCTATATATATGTATGTGTATATATGTGTATGTGTATATATGTGTGTGTGATATATTTTTATATTTATATAAATATATCACACACACAAAGTTGCATGCACTATAGCTTACTGGTGATTTTTTTTTTTAAGGAATGACCTCCTCTGGCCCATAAAACAACTTAATTCAGTTCACCTGATCACCTAGTAGCTCCTGCATGCTTTCTTTATGTCCAGCATAGCCTCATGTTTTATGGGAGATACAGAAACAGGATCATCCTTGTCACAGGGAGTGTTCTGTTTTATAATATTGCAGAGATGAGAATTACACATAAGGGGAAAAAAAAGAGAAGCCGTTGAGTACAGCCTATAATGCCCACTACACTGGAACTCAGATCCCAAACTCCACTATCTACTAGCTTTAAACCACAATGCAAGAGAGAATAATATCGCATAGCAAGTATTAGGCAAGAAATGCTCTAGGAGATCAGCTCTCAAACTGAAGATGCTTTGTGGAAAAGAGTAAATTTTGTGATCTTAGGAGTTAAATACAAATATGTGCCAAGACCTTATTAAATATGGAAAACCCTCAATAAGAACAAATGAACAGACAAAGCATTATTTTTTAAAAAGTATGTTTCTATACTTTAAATCCTGGAAGGCCAATTTACATGAAAGTTATCTTATAGGGAATAACATTTATCAAAATATTTAAATAACAGTGAGCAAATATATTTTCATAAAACTCCAGAAGAGCCTTTCTTAAATTAATAAAGTACAATGTTTTTCCACTATCCTTGTGTTTAAATTTCTCATATGACTAAAAAAATAAGCAATATATAAATGAAACGATAATTGTTTTATCTTCATTTTTATCTCTTTCAGAATTAGTACCATATTTTTATTAGATAGTAAATTATCCTTCTATACCAGAGTCTTTCCTATTACGTCTTCTAGTTCCTATATGATAAGTACTAGAAGCAGTGTTCTTAAGTGTAAAACATCTTTTTGAGTGGATATGTGATCCAGGAAGAAATTGGTTACTTCTCCCCATATCCTTCAAACTCGTGTTCTAAACTTTCACCCTTAAAGTCAAATGTTTATGAATATCCTACCCTTGTTAATAGCTTCTGAATGAGGCACCTTAATTTAAATATGCTTTTATTGAAGGCACAAAGATTGCAATGGTTAAACCTCTGATCTTTTAAAATACAACTTTCAGAGGTATGAGCCTAATAATCATTTAGTCTCC
>CAUYQU010087733.1:0-16773 GCA_963574635.1 Cheracebus regulus | reverse complement strand
GACTTGTTTTTTGTTGTTGTTGTTGTTTTCTTTTTTTAATTGCATTTTAGGTTTTGGAGTACATGTGAAGAACATGCAAGATTGTTGCATAGGTACACAAATGGCAGTGTGATTTGCTGCCTTCCTCCCCATCACCTATATCTGGCATTTCTCCCCATGCTATCTCTCCCCAACTCCCTTGCAATGTACCCATCTGACAAAGGGCTAATATCCAGAATCTACAAAGAACTGAAACAGATTTACAAGAAAAAAACAAGCCCATTCAAAAGTGGGCGAAGGATATGAACAGACACTTTACAAAAGAAGACATACATGAGGCCAACAAACGTGAAAAAATGCTCATCATCACTGGTCATTAGAGAAATGCAAATCAAAACTACATTGAGATACCATCTCATGCCAGTTAGAATGGCGATCATTAAAAAATTGGGAGACAACAGATGCTGGAGAGGATGTGGAGAAATAGGAACACTTTTACACTGTTGGTGGGAGTGTACATTAGTCCACTTCACCTCTTATCTCTCAGTAAAACTAGGTTGGCTTCCTTATTTCGTTGCCTGAGGGAAGCATTCCAAGAGAGCAGAGAAAGATCTTTTAGGGACCTTAGCAGTCTAAGGACACAGACCACCCTCAGTGTTACTTCTGCCACATTCTATTTCTCAAGATATGAGAATTAGTCCCAATTTAAGTACATAGGTTAAAAAAAATTCCTCTATCTAGATAGGAGGAGCAGAAAAGCCAAGCAGCAAAGAGGTACAGCCAGAGGGATTAGTCATTAAATATGGTCATGAAAGAATATACACCTACACACTGTAGTCTTGGGAGTGTTGAAAAGCATAATTTGGAAAGCATTTATATTACTCTCCAAACCACAGTAATCTCTTGATAAATGATGGCTATAGCATTCTGGATCAGACAGATTTTTGGATAAAGCAGGAAATAAAGAATAGAGTTAGAGATGGTGACCTATAGAATGAGCTGGCTAAGGATACAGTATCTTTGCCATCATGGCAGGTACTGAGACTGGTTGATTAAAGTGGAGAACTCAGAACTGGATGTGTAGCTAGTTAAGGGAATATCCAAGATTAATTACATAATCAAAATTAATTTTTTAAATTTTTTTATTAAATGTTGACAAATTATATATTTATGGGGTAAAAAGTGATACTATGATATATATATATACAATGTGGAATAATTGAATCAAGCCAATCAATATATATAATATCACCTCAAATACTTATCATATGTTCCTCCTGTCTGTCTGAAACTTATGTCCTTTGATAACATTTTTTTTTCATTTCTTCTGGCCCCTATCCCTTGGTAACCACCATTCAGCTCTCTACTTCTGTGAGTTCGACCTTTTTAGATTCTACATATAAGTGAGATTATGTTGTATTTGTAGTTCCATGCCTGGCTTATTTTACTTAACATAATGTTCTCCAGGTTAATTCATATTGTCACAAATGACAGAGCTTTTTGAAGACTGAATAATATTTCATTGTGTATATGCCATGTTTTCTTTATCTGTTCATCTATTGATGACCATTAGATTGATTCCATATCTTGGCTATTGTGAATAATGCTGAAATAATCATAAGACTACAGATATATCTTTGACATACTGATGTCAGATGCTGTGTTAGTCCGTTTTCATGCACTGATAAAGACATACATGAGACTGGACAATTTTACAAAGGAAGGAGGTTTAATGGAGAACTCACAGTTCTACATGGCTGGGGAAGCTTCACAATCATGGCAGAAGGCAAGGAGGAGCAAGTCACATCTTATGTGGTGGAGGCAGGCAAAGAGAGAACTCTGGCAGAGAAACTCCTATTTTCAAAACTATCAGATCTTGTGAGACCCACTCACCATCAGGAGAACAATATGGGAAAGCTACACACCGTGATTCAATTATCACCCACCTAGTCCTTCCCACAACACATGGGAACCATAAGAGCCACAACATAAGATTTGAGTGGGGACACAAAGCCAAATCACATCATTCCACCTCTGGCCCCTCACAAATCTCATTACTTTACATTTCAAAACCAGTCATGGATTTCCAACAGCCCACACAAAGTCTCAGCTCATCTCAGCATTAACTCAAAAGCCCACAGTCCAAACTTTTGTCTGAGACAAGGCAAGTCCCTTCCACCTGTGAGCCTGTAGTGTCAAAAACAAGTTAGTGACTTCCTAGATACTGTGTGGGTATAGGCATTGGGTAAATACAGCCATTCCAAATGGGAGAAATTGGCCAAAACAGAGATGCTACAGGCCCCATGAATGTCGGAAATCCAGCAGGGCTGTGAAATCTTAAAGCTCCAAAATGATCTCCTTTGCATTCTTGTCTCACATCCAGGTCACACTAATGTAAGAGGTAGGCTTCTATTGTCTTGGGCAGCTCCATCCTGGTGGCTTTGCAGGGTACAGTCCCCATCCCAGCTGCCTTCACAGGCTGGTGTTGAGTGTCTGTGACTTTTCCAGGTGCACAGTGCAAGCTGTTGGTGGATCTACCATTCTAGGGTCTGGAGGATGGTGGCACTCTTTTCACAGCTCCACTAAGTAGTGCCCCAGCAGGGACTCTGAGTGGGGGCTCCCACCCTACATTTCCCTTCTGCACTGCCCTAGTAGAGGTTCTCTTTGAGGACCCTGCCCCTGCAGCAAACTTCTGCCTATGATCTAGGCATTTCCATATATCTTTTGAAATCTAGGTGGAGGTTCCCAAACTTCATCTGATGACTTCTGTGCACTCACAGGCTCAACACCACATGGAAGCTGCCAAGGCTTGAGGCTTACACCCTCAAAAGCCATGGCTTGAGCTCTGCATTGGCCCCTTTCAGCCATGGCTGGAGTGGCTGCTGGGACACAGGGCACCAAGTTCCTAGGCCAAGCACAGCACAGGGACCCTGGGCCTGGCCCATGAAATCACTTTTTCCTCCCAGTCCTCTGGGTCTGTGATGGAAGGGGCTGCCACAAATGATTCTGATATGCCCTGGAGACATTTTCCCTATTGTCTTGGTGATTACCATTGGCTCCTCATTGCTTATCCAAATTTCTGCAGCTGGCTTGAATTTCTCTTCAGGAAATAGAATTTTCTTTTTGATTGCATTGTCAGGCTACAAAATTTGCAAACTTTTATGCTCTGTTCCCTTTTTAAAACTGAATGCTTTAACAGCACCCAAGTCACTTCTTGAATGCTTTGCTGCTTAGAAATTTCTTCCACCAGATACCCTAAATCATCTCTCTCAAGTTCAAAGTTCCAAATCTCTAGGGCAGGGGCAAAATGTGGCCAGTCTCTTTCCTAAAACATGACAAGTCACCTTTGCTCCGGCTCCCAACAAGTTCCTCATCTCTGTCTGAGACCACCTCAGCCTGGACTTTATTGATCGTATTACTATCAGCATTTTTGTCAAAGCCATTCAGTAAGACTCTAGAAAGTTCCATACTTTCCCACATTTTCCTGTCTTCTTCTGAGCCCTCCAAACTGTTTCAACCTCTGCCTGCTACCTAGTTCCAAAGTTGCTTCTACATTTTCAGGTATCTTTTCAGCAATGCCACACTTCCAGTACCAATTCACTGTATTAGTCTGTTTTCCTACTGCTGATAAACACATACCTGAGACTGGGCAATTTACAAAAGAAAGAAATTTACAAACACCACATGTTC
Source organism: Cheracebus regulus (assembly GCA_963574635.1). NCBI lineage: Eukaryota > Metazoa > Chordata > Mammalia > Primates > Pitheciidae > Cheracebus > Cheracebus regulus. The sequence goes on along the minus strand of CAUYQU010087733.1, from coordinate 13,104 downwards.
TCACTCATAAGTGGGTGTTGAACAATGTGAACACATGGTAACAGGGGAACTCACACACCAGGGCTTGTCGAGGGGCGGGATGCTAAGGGAGGGACACCAGTGGGTGGGGCTATTGGAGAGGGCTAACATTAGGAGAAATACCTAATGTAGATGACTGGGGGATGGATGTAGCAAACCACCATGGCACGTATATACCTATGTAACAGACCTGCACGTTCTGCATATGTGAAGTAGAAAAGACCGCAAACAAACCCCTTGAACACCGAACTGTGAAGGAAATGGTGATTTATTTAGCTGGGAGCTATGGCAGGCCTGAATGCCTCAGTAGCCAAGCTCCCCAACAAAGAAAATCCTTGCCCTTTTAAAGGCTTACAGCTCTAGAAATTGCACATGAAAGGATCTTGAGCTTACAACTCTACAAATTATATGTGAAAGGGTCTTGATCCATGAAGAAGACATGGGGTATGTGACTTAGGTGGGGGTCTGATTGTGTTTAAGTAAAAACAATGCCTTCTGGAAAGATTCCTCCATACCATATCAGTGATCTATAGATGGGATTGTGGTTAGCAGTAGGGGTCTTATGCTTAACCTGGCCGGCTGCACCAACTGGTCCCTCCTCTGGCTGACTTCTAACTTTTCCTTGTGAGATGCCATGTAGAAGGCTGAAGGGAAAATTGCCTGAGAAGCTGAGGAGGATTAAGGATCTCCTTCTTCACATGTACCCCAGAACTTAAAGTATAATAATAAAAAAGAAATACTATTAACAACAACAAAAAAGAGGTTTAATGGAGAACTCACAGTTCCATGTAGGTGGGGAGGCCTCACAATCATGGCAGAAGGCAAGGAGAAGCAAGTCACACCTTATGTAGATGGCGGCAGGCAAAGAGAGAGCTTGTGCAGAGGAACTCCTGTTTCAAAACCATCAGATCTCGTGATACCCACTCACCATCAGGAAAACCATATGGAAAAGACCCCTGTGATTCGATCATCTCCCACTGGGTCCCTTCCACAACACATGGAACCACGGGAGCCATAGGATGAGATTTGGTTGGAGACACAGAGCCAAACCACGTCCGATGCTTTGCATGTACAGCCAGTAGTAGGATTTCTGGATCCAATGGTAGGTCTAGTTTTAGTTTTTTGAGGAACCTCTGTACAGTTTTCCATAAGGGCTGTATTAATTTATATTTCCCCCAACAATATACAAGGATTCCTTTTTCTCCATGTACTCTCCAACATTTTTATCTTTCTGATAATAGCCATTCTAATAGGTGTGAGGCAGTATCTCATTTAATTTGCATTTCTCTAATGATTAGTGATGTTGAACGTTTTGTCATATATCTATGCATGTGTTCTTTTGAGGAATGTCCATTCAAGATTTTTCCCCATTTAAAAATTCTGTTATTTGTTTTTATGCTATTAAGTTGTCTTGGTTTCTTATATATTTTGGATATTAACATCTTATCATCTGCATGGCTTGCAAATATTTTCTTCCAGTCTATAGGTTGACTCTGTTCATTGTTTTCTTTGTTGTGCAGAAACTTTTCAGTGTGATGTAATACTATTTGTCTATTTTTTTGTTGTTGCCTGAGCATTTGGAATCAAATCCAAAAAATCATTGCCCAGACCAATGTTGTGGAGCTTTTCCTTCAAAATTCTTAATTGGAGTTTTTCCTTGTTTGTTGTATGGAGATCAGTATCAACAGGGCACAATTTAAGGCAAATTGTGTGAAGAAATATATATGAATTTTATTACTAGTCTTAAAAATGAAGTTTATAGAAGGATCATGCAGAAACATTGTGAACTTTTCCTAAAGCTGGTAGTGAGCCATTTGGCCTTTAAAGAAAATGAAGTGTTGTATTAAGTGCTTTTGGTTTTTATTACTCGTTTTGCCTTTTAAATTTCAAGATGAAAGAAGAAAGGATCAAAAAGCTAAGGATAGAAATATTTTGAAAAATACCTGGTACACATTAGAAAAACAAATTTATCTAAGATACGAGAGTAAAGGAGAGAGAAACAATTTTTCTCATTCTCCTTGCTAAAGTTGTTTCCTCATTGCTGGGATGAGGAGAGGAAGAGTTTCCTGACAATCAAGGTGATTACAAAAAAAATCTGAATCTTTCAGTCCCATAATGAATATAGAAGAATAGAGAAAACAAGGCCAGACAGATACCTTATTCACATAGGTGTACATACTCTGCAAGATAGATTCTTTAACATCTTTTTCAGTTTTTTGCATGTGCTTTTGGAAGCCAGACTCCACATAGGAAAACATTACCTTCTAAGGAATAAACAAAAGGCAACTTCAGGCTTTTACTAAATAAGAAAGTAAAAATGAATGAAGAAGGAAACAAATGACTGTTCTTCTAGGTGTCATCAGTTTTGTACAATGTACTGGAAATTTTTATTTGTTCCTTAAAATCCATTATCTCCACCCTTCTTTTTGCCCAGGGAAACTGTTCTGTACAGCTTGTAACAACAGGCTCTCTTTTTCTCTGGCTTCTGATTGGGTTTAGTAAATGAAGATCACAATTAGCAAACTGACTGGAGGGAAAACAGTGATCTCCCGTCCACTCTTACTGCTATTTCTATCTCTTGTGATTTCTCTATACCCATCTCACTACTGTGTAAATCCTTTCTTATTAAACTTTCTTCAGATTGACCCAGTTTTAATGTATCATTTATTTTCTGCTGATGTACATAGAGTTCCTAAAATATCTTCTAGTTCATCCAAAAACTAAAAGTAATTTGTGACAGCAGACAGAAACTATAAGGGACTCAACCATTATAGCAAACATCAAACCCATAAAACATTTTATTCAAATATTTTCTATCATTTATCAAAAAAAAAATTCTTAAATGTCTCCTATTTGCTCAATAGGCCTAGCTAAAATAGGGTCTGTGAAAGCAGTTCATAGTCTGGATGTGTAGGTAGTCATAACCAATTAACCACATACAAAAATGCATACAACTTATTAATATACTGTGGTGAATTGCACACAGGGAAGGTGTGCCATAGCAGTCGAGGGGTGAGAGAAGTTAAGCCTGCGCACATTGTATTTAAGAGGAGATTTGATGGATTGTAGGCATTAACTACAAGTGGAGGACTAGAAAGAAAATGCCAGGCAGGAAAAAGATGTGCAAAGATCTGATTGTAGAGGTGAAGAGATCAGAGTTTAAGGATTGAAAGAAGGTTAGTGTTGTCAGAGTTCAGAGAGCAAGTGAGATCATAGTTTTGAACAAGGCTAATGGAGTCAGGGCCGGATCATGGAGGACCTTGTTAATCATATTGAGGATTTTGGTTTGTATCCAAAGAGCAGCAGAATATCTTATGTCTAAATAAAAGAATGATATGGTTTTTATCTTAAAAAGTTGTTCTGGCTAAAATGTGGAAATAGATTGAAAGATGGCAAAGTGGACAGGAGCATTAATTAGGAATCTATCCCAGAGGCCCAAATGAGAAATGACAGCTTGAACTAGAGAAACTGTAGAAAAGGTAAAAGAAAGATGATAGATTTGAGATATATTTGGAGATAAAGATGAGAAGCATTGGTAATTGTCTCAGTTAGTTGTGCTGCTGTAACAAAATACCATAATAATGAGCAAAAAAATATTTCTGACAGGTCTGGAGGCTAAGAAGTTCAAAATCAGGGAGATGACAGATTCAGTGTCTGGTGAGGGTGTGCCTCCTGATTCATAGACAGAAACTTGGTCTCACCTCCTAATTCTGTCACCTTGGGGGTTAGGACTTCAACATATGAATTTTGGGGTGTTATAATAATTCAGACCATAGCAGTGATGGATTAGATTTAGAGAGGTGAAAGACAGGAAGATGCCACAAAATGCCCTTAAGCATATGATTGGCTGAGAAAGAACAGATGGTTGTGTCAAGTTACAGAAACTAGATGGAGGCCTAGAGCTCTTAGTTGAATTCTGTATTGGATATACAAATTCATCTGTATGGAGGAATCTATTGAGTCCAAGTATATAATTTTGACTCTATAGGAAAAATGAGAGTGAGAAAAGGACAAAACCCTGTGTTGTAGCAATGTATGGTGGCTGAGTAAATGAATATAAGCATGCAAATAAGACTGAAAAGTGGAATACAGAGAGGAGGGAGAGAAACCAACAGTAACATCATGGAAGCTAAAAAGAGAGAGTTGTCAACAATAATTAATATGCAAAGAAGCCAAGTAAAATATACAAGCAACAACAAACATTTTATTCTATTTACCAATATTAGGTAGTTGAGAAGTGTATTTGTTCATTCTCATGCTGCCAATAAACACATACCCGAGACTGGGTAATTTATAAAGTAAAGAAATTTAATCGATTCACAGTTCTGCAGGGCTGGGGAAGTCTCAGGAAACTTACAATTATGTCAGGAAGGGAAGCAAACACATCATTCTTCACATGGCAGCAGCAAGAAGTGCAGAGTGAAGAAGGGGAAAGCCCCTTATACAATCATCAGGTCACATGAAAACTAACTCACTATCAGGAGAACAGCATTGAGGTAACTAACCATCGTCATGGTTCGGTTACCTCCCATGACAATGTGGGGATTATGGGAACTACAATTCAAGATGAAATTTGGGTAGGGACACAGCCAAACCATATCAATAAGGGAGTTGAAACCAGTTTGAAGTTAATGAAAGGTGGAAAAGTAGATCATTTATATAGAACATTTGTTCAGTGGCTTTAGATACTGAAGAGAGAGATGAGAGTTTGCATGATAAGTGATGTGTCATTGAAGGAGGATATTTTAATGTTTTCCAACTTTTAAGTTCAGGGAGTATGTGTGCAGATTTGTTCCATGGGTAAATTGTGTGTTGCAGGAGTTAGGTGTACAGATTATTTCAACACCCAGGTAATGAGCATAGTACCCAATAAGTACTATATTGTGACACTCCTCACTTTCTTAGGTATTATAGATACAAAAATTAGAACATGTTCTCTTTCATAATTATACAAATAAATATTAATTAAGTACACAAATCTTAAACATTATTATTCCTATTTATTTCAGAAAATATTTCAGCCCTGTCTTTCTGCCATATAGCATCTCTGGAGTCATCTAAAAATGCATAATTCTTTCAAAGAATGAATGATTTTGCCCACCAATTATTTTTTGTATCATAGCTAGAAAAACTAAGAGATGTTATAGAAGGAGAAAACTGAACAAATATTAAAATCTGAGGCTCAGAAAGGTAATACTCAACCCTGTCATTCTTATTGCATGTTTCTTTAAACCAGGGAATAGTATCACTGAGTCCCGCCTTCTCTCTGGTCCTTTTCTCCATCTAGAAGAGATTATTCTCTAAAGCCTGAAGAACAGCAACTTGGAAAAAGATGTATAGCCACACTGTTCCACATTGAGGCTCCTGTCTGGCCACAGTCAGTCCACTGTGGACAGGCACTGGGCTTTTGCTTTTCTCTCTAGAAGGGCCGCCTCCTCCTCTATCTTTCGACAGTGATTGACAGCTACAGCAAGTTGTGTCAAAGCTCTTGCAAGTCAATTATGAAAATGATGTGCACTTGCTTAACGATGATTGTAAATTGCTTCTGGCTGATCAGAATAATGAGTTGCAGTGATGCTAATCAACATTGGGCGTATATATTACCTGGTTCCTGCCATCAGGTTTGCAGCTGCAGCTAGTTCACCTAAATGAGAGTGTTTTCATATTTCTCATGGGCTGAGGCAGGATGCTCACAATGAAGAAATTAAGAGAAGAGGTGAGGCTGGCCTCAAGGAAAGAAGGTAAAACAAAGCAACAATTATTTTGCACATTCATATAAACTGTAGTTTTACCAGTTCCTTATGACTCTGGTTCACAGAAGCAGGAAGGAAGCCAGCAGTAGCTAAAGCCAGATGCTTTACATATATCTAATGTGTTTTATCATTGAATCTTCACGGAAGCTCTGTGAAGTGACTGTTAGTGAAACTGAAAATTTGTTCATCTATTCTATGAAGTTGGCCAGGGTTTCAAAGCCAAGGGGTAGGCAAGGATTTAAATTTCACCTATGTAATTTCAGAGCTCAGTCCGTCCAGTATTACCAAAAAAAAAAATACTACCTATAGAATTTCTGCTTTAAACAGTCCCCATGTACTTGTTTAAAGTGCAGCTTCCGTGGCTCCACCCCACCCATACTGGGTCAGAATCTCTAGGGGATGTATGTCACAGGTTCCAGGAATATACAGTTCTAACAAGCAAGTCCAGGTAGTATTCATATACCCTAAAGCTTGATAATAATTTCACCTCACCTTTAATATTCATGCTGTCTCTCAAAATCTCAAAATTCTATAATACTCACCACATGTAAGCATTTCAATTCATCATGAAGACTTACTACTTTGGGTTTATTCACTATATCTGAGAGGATTTTTTTCCTTAGAAACTGGAGAAATCCCATTTTAGTTTATTATTGCATAACTTGAACTTTCCTATCCTGTCCTCTCTTTTACAAATTGCTTTGTAATATCAGACTGGGTCCCTCTACTCAGTTTCAATAAGGCTGGGAACAAAATGAGGTGAAATGACCTAAGCAACATCATCATCCATTGCAATATGCTTGGTTCAGAAAGTTATAGGTGGAAGAACAGAGGACTAGAGGTAAAAATAAATAAATAAATCTTAACACTGGACTTTTCATTAACTGTTTCTGTAACCTGTTGTCAGTCCCTCTGGTTCATCTTTTGCTAATAATAATGGACACCGTAATTTATTAAGCTTACAAAATTAACTTTCTTTTGTACTTCAAATGAGGCATTGGTTTGCAAACGCCAATTCAGAAATAGTTTGGCAGCTCCCCCAATTATTAAACATACCCACTCAATAAACCTGTACATGTTATTCATTACATCATAAAATGGAAACAAATGTACAGGAACTGATGAATGAATGGAAAAGTAAAGAGTAGTGTATCTATACAATAAGATAGTATTTGATAGCAAAAAGAGAATGTAGTATGGGTACATGTTAAAACATGGATGAACATTATGCTCAAAGAAGCTAGTTCTAAAAGACCACAAATTGTGTGTTTCCATTTATATGAAATATTCAGAATATGCAAAGCCACAGAGAATTAAAGTAGGTTAGTGGTTGTTTAGTTGGGAGGGGGACAACAGAGTAACTGCTAATGGGTAGGGAATTTCTTTTTGAGATGATAAAAATATTCTAAAATGGACTGTGGTGGTGGTTGTGCAACTTTACAAATATACTAAAAACTAATTGTACATTTTTAAGAGATGAATTGTATATGTTGACTATATTTCAATAACGTTATTTTTAAAAGTAAGGTATTAGAAAATAATAGATTATACAGGAATTGTGCCTATGTTGTTTTTACTTAAGCAGTTGCTCCCAGTTTAGAATAAATTTCTATTCTAAAAATAATAAAAATATTTTATTAAAGAGCATCAGATAGCTTATTATTTTTAGAATAGAAACTTATTAGAAGAGGAGCAATTTACAGTTCTTCTGAATGTTGACATAATTAGAAAATATGTTCATAAAAACATTGGGGTCATTATATTTGGTTTTGGAATCTAGGCCAATCAGTATTAGTGTGATGTAAATCCGTTCTGGAATGTTGTAATAAAGAAACTGAAGAAGGTAAATCTAGAATGATACTTGCTGGATGGATTGAAAAAGTGAAGCTTTAGCAGCAAGTAGAAAAACTGAAGCACCAGGTGCAGTAACTCATCCATTGAGTGAAAAGGTTCTTCCCATGTCCTTGCTCTCAGAAATACATTTTAAAATTTGGAAGAAACAAGATGTTACACAAGTACATAGCTTCACTACAAAGGGGAAGGGCAAAATACCATCTTTGATTTAATTCCAGGCTTCAGTCTCTAATTCTGTGGCATGGGTAGCTCATGAATTCTTTGTTCCTCTGCCAAGCTCATCAGGGATAAGTAGCCTTGCTCTGGGAATATGAGTTTGATGATTGGGTTGCATGAACCCTGGAAGCCTGGAATCTTCCTCTGTTTCGATTTGCACTTTCCTCTGTGCCTCCTGACTGCAGTACTCCCCAAACCCACATGGAAGAGCTAAAATCAATTCTGGTAAATCTCATCAACTTGTAGTACACCCCTGTAGATTTCCTTCAGTTTAATCTCTAGCATTAACTGCAGGAAACATTTTCTTACCCAGTCACTGCATTTGTCAAGAAATAATGCTATGGTTGAATGCTGCAGGAAATGATAGAGATTAACAGTAGCACAATACTAGATGTTTCTTTGTTTGCTATTCCACTCAATGCCTCATGTAACCTCATGAGGCAGATGTTGTACCCCTAACTTTAGAAATAAGAGAACTGAACTTTTGGGAGGTTAAATAACTTCCTTACGGTCACTTAGTTAAGAAATGGAGATGGGAAGAGTTCAGGTCTAGGTTTGTCTGATTGCAAATTCTATATCCTTTCTATTGTTTTAATCTGTTTGGCTTTAAAGATAAGCTTTATCAATAAGCTCATAACAACCTTAAACTTTCAGAAAGAATCTTAGCAAATTATGGTTCAGATAGCAGGAAGGGCACAAATAAAGGTTTTGATATTGAAAGGAATGCTAACATTGACTAAACACTAATTAGGTGCCAGATGATTTCACAACAGTAACAATGGTAAATGTTAATTTTTGTTTAGGCTACAGATGGGGAAAATGAGGAACAAGATAGCAAATTAACTTGGTAGGGTTCTCTTTTTTGCTAAATGGTATTCTGTCTGTCCCTATAATCTATGTTCTTTCTATATTCTTGCTGCATGTGTAGAAAAAGAATGAAAAGATTTGAACTGTAAAACAAAGAATTACAAATCTAAGTAAAGCCACAACAGTTGATAGGTCACATATTGCTAACAGTCGCAAAGGCCAATGTGAGGAGCTTTAATTTTAATTTGTAAATACCCTTTGAAGAAATAGAGGGTTTTGATCTACCAGAGTAGTTAATTTATTTGAGAGTGTAAAATTTATGTTGGCTTCACTGCGTCCAGGAATTCTGTGAATTTTGTGATGCCATGCTTCCTGTTATCATTCTATACATTTCTTTGTAGCAGATACTGACGTGTTCGAGAGCTGAATTAAAAGCCACATACCATTCTGAGCTGTGTACAATAGTACTATAGGAGATAAGATTCTCATTCAGCATGAAGGGTAGTGTGTTTCTGGGAGGCCTTCTGGTGCAGACTGTGTCTTAGCTATAACTTCAAGATCCAGTCAAAATTAGTGAGGTCCAAGACAGGGGATGGAGAGGAGATGATAATGAAAGGGAGGAGTATAAAGAGAGAAGAAGATCGTTTAGTTACAACTTTATTCCTTTATGAATAGGAGTTTCTGGTCAAAAACGGGTGGCACCACTTCCATTAAGATAGGCTTCAGATGGTAGAGTAATTAAGCAAGTCTTATGTGCAGATTTTAAAAATGTAGACAATGGGAAGCCAAAGAGACTTATAATTATTCACTCTAGAGAAAAAAGTATGGCGATATTTTCCAAAGTGGTGATGTATAAGATAATTTACAGAGAATATATGAGTTTCCATGCTCAAATAAATTAGGAAAATTTATAGCTAATCAAAATTAAACTGGTTTCTTTACTGTATGCCTTTTTAGAACTTTTATTGCCCCATATGCATTTTAAATCTCTGAGGGAAAAACATAATATGCAGTGTTTATTAAATTTATTTGGTCCTAGATCACTTGTTTTTTTGTGGAGCAACCTAAGGAATTAATGTTCAAAGGGACAGAAATTTGGGAATCACTCATTAAAAGAAGGGTCTTTGACGTCTAATGATATTGGACTAAATCCCAGCCTATTAGGAATAGCTGTAAAATCATGGGACAGTTAGTCACACCTTTACCTGATTCCCCAGCTGTTAAATGAGAATGATCATAGTACCCAAGAGAACTTCTGTGAGGATTAAATAGATATGCAAAAGCTCTCCACATAATGCCTGGCTCAAGGTAAGCACTTAATACATAGTTGCTGTTACTATTATTCTCAACATATTTTTTAAAAAAGAAATAGAAGCTTATTGTTATATCCAGTGAAGTGACATTAAAAAGGGTATGAATCTTATAAATATCCATTTTGCACAGATGCTATACTTTATTTTAATGCTAGCAAGTTTAAGTAGAGAAGTGAGGGAAATTGTGTTGAGATTCAGAGGGGAAAAAAACCATCTCCCAATAAGAGACAAGCCAGTAGCTGCTTTCTTACCAGGAGTGCTGAGGTGGTTAAATAGTGTCCCTAATATTACAGAACTTAGTGCAGTTGGTGAAAAGACATTTGGGTAATTAAAATGTTATGTTTTAATCAAGAACCGAGTGAGTACCAGAATCCACAACTTTAAGATGTCATTTACAAAGGTTGATCAATATCAGCTTATAGAAAGTGTGGCAGGATTTGCTGGTTTTTTCCTTATTAACACTCTTTCCTCTAACCCACCCCTCCTTCTCGTCCTCACTTGGATTGGATGGCATTGAAGACAGGGCTTTATGCTAGGGAATAACTCTTGGATGCATTAACTATACCTTATCTTCTTGAAAAAAAAAAAAGATGGGTAGAATTTGATACAGCAAAGATAAAAAATGATGGTCCTATATAGACTATAAACATTTCTTTATGATTTCTGGATTTATTGCTCTATAGTATAGTCTACCTTTCATGTGTATTGGTTACTAATTCAAAAATTAAGCTATTCTAACCTGAATAGTCTTCGATCCGGGAAGTCTATTATTTGTTTAAAATTATTATTTGTTGGTTCTCTAATTTAATTGCATTATTTCTCTGACTTTTTCTATATTTGTTTTCCTACCTTCATACTTTCAACTAAAAGTCACTGAAGTAGTAGGCAGTCTTTCAAGGACATACTATGCACATTTCCAATCCTATTAGTGCTCATGTGATAATACTGCAGTGTGTATAAGAGCTCTTTGAAACCAGAGGACACACGTAATTTTGAGTTTTTGAATATGTTCCGGGAGCCACCCCAAGAATGCTACATGTATATATCAACCATTATCAATATAAGTACCTTTTAGGTTACTGCTTACATATTTTAATTTTTTATGCCTAGTTATCATAGTTTCCTTTTTATTATAAGAAGGATCACTTCACCTTGGAAAGTTTCTTACGATAGTCACTCCGTGGGCTCAAATCCATTAGTTCTGTTTGTTAACTTGGAAATGGACCAAGTCCTTGGCCATAGTTTGAGCATTAAAAGTGCATCATCTTTGATGGGGAAGATAAAAGTAGTCATTGCTGTGGCTTTATAAAGTTGTTAGACTAGAAAATCAAACTGTTTCACAGCTATTCTATTACAATCACAGACTAAAATATCTTCTTCCTTCCTTGTTCTAAATGTTTTGATAGGCAGTGATGTTTTCACTAATGCACTCTTGTATGATGGCTTTACTTTTACTTGTGTCAGTCTTGGAAATAGAAAAGGAGAATCAGCATATTTCTGTATATCTCATATTCCTGTCAACTTTTATGCTATGCCTCCTATACAGACATATAGTTTAAGAATTTTAGAATCCATCTACTTCTGTCCCTTAATTTTTTCCTACTCATCACCAAAATAAAATTCAAAATATTTTCTTTGAAATTTTAATTTATTCCCAATGTTGCCCCTATTCTGCCCTTCATCTCCTCATATCCTATGCTACAGACAAATGGAATGTCCGGTTCTCAATACAGACCGTTAAGTAACAGCATGCCTTGACAACTCTGTTATTTTGGTCTAAAATGCCTTCTACTCCTTTCTTTTGTGTGACTAAAATCCTACTGAATTTTCTTAAGCTCATATAATAGTCTTAACCAAATGAGATCAGTTGTTCCATCTTCTATTTCTTTCCGTGTGTGTGTGTGTGTGTGTGTGTGTGTGTGTGTGTGTGTTTACATACCTGACTCTTCAACTGGATTGTATTTTATTTGAAGACAAAGATCAAATCTTGTCAATTCTTCATCATCAGTCTCTAGTTATAGGATGAAAATAAAACATTTTCAGATTTAAATCTCGGTTCCAACACTTGCTCTATGTGGTTTTGAAAAGGACCTCAGAACCTTCTTCTCCTCTGTAACACTGAAGTAATATCTGAATTGCTAAGGAACCCTTTCGAACAGCAGAATTTCTAGTTCTCTCAGATTAAAAAAGACTGATTATTCTTTTCTATGTATAGATCGATGCCTTCAATTCTATGATCTTCTCTTGGTATGAACTCCAGCTTTGTGAATGGGATCCTCCTAGTTCAGATCCTACAGAGCTACATAATAACTATGTTAGGGCTCTATGATAAATGTACTGATCATCAAATGGATTTCTTAAGTGTGAACTGTCTATTAGAGATGAATACTTATTAGCAGAACTGCTACTAGTAAAACAAAGTCATTTTACAGTGATTTATAATTTACTGAAGGTATCACTTGTATCATTATCTAGATTTTTCTTACCATAATACACTAAAATGTTACAATGGATTTAACTTATTTGGATTGGTTGTTTTCGAGAGAGATAGTACTGTATACTAGATAAAATCATGGGTGCTGAAATTAGGCCTAGGTGTAAATTCTTGCTTAGCCACATTGTAGCTTCATGTCTTTGGATAAGTTACTAAAACCTCTGAAACTTCAGTTTTATTTTTTTTTGTTTGTAAAAGAATCTTATAATTTCTATTTTATAATATGCTGTTAGGATTATAAAGAACATATAATTGGGCCGGGCGCGGTGGCTCATGCCTGTAATCCCAGCACTTTGGGAGGCCGAGGCAGGTGGATCACGAGGTCAAGAGATCGAGACCATCTTGGCCAACATGGTGAAACCCTGTCTCTACTAAAAAATACAAAAAATAGCTGGGCGTGGTGGCACGTGCCTGTAATCCCAGCTACTCAGGAGGCTGAGGCAGGAGAATTGCTTGAGACCGGAAAATGGAAGTCGCATTGAGCCGGGATCGTGCCACTGCACTCCAGCCTGGCGATAGAGGGAGACTGTCTCAAAAAAAAAAAAAAAAAAAAAAAAAAAAAAAAAAAAAAAAAAAAAAAAAAAAAAAAAAAAAAAAAAAAAAAAAAAAAAAAAAAAACAAAAATGAAGGAACCAACCCCCCTGAAACG
>CAUYQU010087730.1:0-22033 GCA_963574635.1 Cheracebus regulus | reverse complement strand
GTTCAAGCAATTCTCCTGTCTCAGCCTCTGAAGTAGCTGGGACTACAGGTGCATGCCACCATGCCTGGCTAATTTTTGTATATTTAGTAGAGACAGGATTTCACCATGTTAGCCAGGATGGTCTTGATCTCCTGACCTCATTATCCACCCGCCTCAGCCGCCCAAAGTGCTAGAATTATAGGCGTAAGCCACTGCACCTCACCTCAATGTTCTTCTAAAAGGTGAATCCGTTGTTCTACTAAAACTTGAAGAATTTGGGGGGAAAACTGATACTTTTATCCCAAAATAAACTTCAAAGTTGTTCAAATTAAAACTAAATATCTTTGAATAAATATTGAAATAGTGGGAAAGACTGTAGGTATTTTTAAATAATCTGCTGGAGGATTCACAAAAATATAGCCATGTGAAAAGCCTACATCTCGGTTTCACAAAAATAAAATACATGATGAGATTCGAAACAGATTAGCAGAGACTTAGAATGTAGGATTATTTTTCAAGAAACTTGAATAAATTTACTTCTCAGTATAAAAAAGAAAGTGAACAATATCCTCCACATTCTAACGTAATAAAAAAATTGAGGAATAGAGAACTGTTTCAAATATTGATGTGTGTGTGGGTTGGCCACATGTCCTGTTTTATCCTGGATAGTCCAAGTTTGCATGTGTGGTCCTGTTGTGATTGTTTTTAACGCCTCCTTTCACTCTTCACAATGTCTTGGTTTAAATGATACATTAAATGTTCATCCTATGTAGGTAAAATTAGATGAAGAATGTTTTGTATGTTCACTAAGTAAAATTGTCTGATTTGCAAAAGTAGAGCTCTAACTGAAACTACCTGTTCATTTGGAAACAAACCAAATAACCTTCTAAATGAGTGTTGCTTCTAGGAGATGTGAAGACTTCCCAACTTAGTCTTACATATAATGATAAAATTCTGCCTGGATTCAGAAATTTCAGTGTGTAGTAGGGATTATCATTTCATTCTTTCCATTTGATAAACCACCTCTAACTGACCTCTGGGAAGGGCTAGGATTTCTGGCAGGGACACAGGGCAGCTGAGAACGTGAGGCTAAACAAAACTCCATTAAAAGTAGGGATTGAGGGGAGGATATAAATCTCATGCAAGTTCTCTTGACAAATCCTAAAGGGACTAATATAATCATAGGTCACAAACTAACTGTGAAGATTAATTAAATGCTTAGGTTAATTCTCCCAATTCACTTCACCAATTTTCCATAAAAAGTACTTCCAAGTCCTTATAACTTTAAGCTCTTTCCCATTCATGAGCTCTTTAGAAAAGCAGTAGTGACTTCTGGGGTGTTCCAGGGAGAGTTCTTACAGGCAGCCAACAGAGTCCAAGACTTCAGTGTAATATTGCCAACTTGCAAATATTAAGAGGAAACTACCCATGACTCTACAGACAGATGTCTCCAGAGATAGCTTTAGTTTGTACCATCAGGTCATAGCTGTGGTTTTTTTTCCTCCATGAAACTGCATTAGAAAACTATCAAAATAGACAACAAAGGTACGATTTTTAAAAAATCAAGGTCTCAAGCTCATTTAGGGGAACACTATCATCATTTTCATGTTAGACCTCCCATATACTTTAATGAATACGTAAGTGAGTATATGAGATGACACATGAAAACATTCTTATTGAAGGGGTTATACAAATGGAAGGCATTATTATGGTTATCACTTCACCGGTCTGAATCCTTCAGATTTCTTGGGGCGCCTGGCCACAGGATAGACAGTACAATGTTTAGAGCTGAATTGCAGCTAGATTGTTTGGAGTCCCAGAGGTAAGTTTACCAACTTCCTCTTCAAGTAAGTAGGCGGTCGGTGGGGCAAGTATTGTTGCAAGGCTAATATGTTCATTTCTTCCTCCTTCCCAAACTTGTTTTGACAGTCAGGTGAGCCAGCCAATTTATGAAGACAGTAGGTTGGGTCAGGAATAAATCCTTGTTCTGGAATTTTTTTTCCCCTCTTTGAACAGCAGCTTCAAGTTGATTCAGGTTTTACTTGTGTTTTGTTGAGTTCAACATTTATGCTTCTAAGAATGAATTTTTTTTTTTTCCTGAAACTCAAAGAGGCAAATGAAAGGGAAAGAATAATCAAGAAAAAAAATGGAAAATGAAGGGGGAACAGAAAGAAAGCTAGAGAAAAAGCAAGAGGAAAAGATTAAAGTGGAAATTACTTTTGGGCATTGCCTTATTATTTTCTTGGTTTCAGTTTCCTCTTCTGTAACACAGAGATAATCATAGTAAATAACTTTTAGGAACGTTAGTGAGGCCAGGTGCAGTGGTTCATGCCAGTAATCCCAGCCCTTTGGGAGGCCGAGGCAGGCAGATCACTTGAGGCCGGGAGTTTGAGACCAGCCTGGCCAACATGGTAAAACCCTGTCTCTACTAAAATACAAAAAAATTAGCTGGGTGTTTTGGTGCCTGCCTGAATCTCAGCTTCTCAGGAGGCTGAGGCAGGAGAATCCCTTGAACCCCAGAGGCAGAGGTTTTTCCAAGAAACTGACATGATTCAACAAATAACTCAGTACCTTTTGCAATGGAAATAATTAGAAAGTAGCCAGAGATGCCTCATAGGTTACAACTAATCTCACTGAAGAGTCATTCCCTGAGTCCCAAGGATTGTCTGATGCTAAGCCTAAACAGCTGTTACCTGGATTGTGGACTCAGCTGGTTTGATTTTGGATCGTGTGAAAGGCAGTAACTAGAAAAGATAGATCATAAAAGCCCTTAAGAAATACTCTTCAATTAGATGTGTGGTTTTTTCAAGTTACCCTGTTTTTCACTGAACTCAGCTCCACCCAGAGGTGAGAGGAGTCAGTAGCCAGTCAGAGAGAAATGATTTTGTAAAGCTCTACAAACAGAGAAACAAGGAAGGAGGAAGCTGGAGGAGGAAGCTGATGCCGCCGTCCTTACCCTGGAGTGCAATGTTTGTGTGAAGTGGGCGACCATCTAATCTTAAGCTCAGCGAGCAAATTCCAAGACAGTTTGTATCCCAGGCCTTCCTTTTGGTGAATCTCTGAGGAGGCCTCTCTAGTGTCTTGAACTCCTGTTCCTACCCAAGCTGAGAGAAATTCTGTGCCCCATTTAGTTACAATCTTAGTTCTGAGATACAAGTGGTATCCAGGGCATTTGCTGTCAATGTAGGAAAAAAATGAGCAATAGGAACTATAATTTTCATACATCCAAACATTTAAATACACAGTATGTGCCAAAGGATCGAGAAACACACATTTATTTTTTTTCCCTGTACTGTCGCCTGGAACTCCTTGGCCTTGCATAGGGGAACTGTAATGTCAGAAGACTGTTATGGAAGAGAACAAGTAATGGAAAAGACATTTAAAATCATCTAGTTCTGTAGAGCTTGTCCCTTGCTGTATTATTAGAATCACCTGGAGAATTGTACAAACTACCAATATCAAGCCCTACTCTCAAAAATTAATCTTCTGGGCTGGGGATAGGCAACATTATTTTTTTTAACTTCTGCAGGATGATTCTAAAGTACAGTAAGAGCAGAAACACAAAGATTTATGTGTGTTCCTTTACTATATAACAGTGTCTAATATATAATAAGGCCCCCAAAATAACGGTTATAAGAGGATAGGATAAATGTGTTAATTAATTGATAAACATATTATGTTAAATCTTTTTCTAGAAAGCTGGAAACAAAAGCAAATATTTTGAGATACGAGCTTGATTTGCTCCTATACTTCACTTGGGTGAATTTTCTCAGTATTGTTCAATGTGATCAATTGCAGTACAAATAAAAATTGAGTACCGGCTCAAATGTATACTCTGAAGATGCCATTAAAAAGGTGTGGTACTTTTTTTTTTTTTTTTTGTGACGGAGTCTAGCACTGTTACCCGGGCTGGAGTGCAATGTAACCTCTACCTCCCGGGTTCAAGCAATTCTCCTGCCTCAGCCTCCTGAGTAGCTAGGATTACAGGTATCTGCCACCATGCCCGGCTAATTTATTATTATTATTTTTTGTATTTTTAGTGGAGACAGGGTTCTGTAACAGGGTTTTCGGGGGGCGGGGGAGACGAGAGAAGATTGTAGGTTCTTGGTCTCCGCTATCTCAAGAATGAGAGAGGGGACAACTGCAGGTGCACGGTAAGCTCGTAAATACCAGACTCAAGAAGTGTTGTAGAAAAGTTATTTATTTAGAGAGAGACAGAATAAAGGAGAAGAAGAGAGAAGGCTTCCACCCGAGAGAGTCTGGAAGGGGATCCAAACATGGAGTCCAAAGGGGTGGAGAAGAAGGGGTCTTTTAACCTGGGAGGAGCCCCCACCTTCTCTAAGACCCCAGGCCAATGAAAGGAGTTCCTTAGATCTTCAGCTGGAGTGATTGACTTTTGACCCTTTCCAGTGCCCGCAAAAATCAAAAAAGAGACGTTAAATCTCCCAGAAGGAGAAAGATGGGAGGGGGGCGTGGTGCTGGGAAGTTCTTGCCCTTAAAACTATGCCCCTTCGTGTACCCGGAAAGAGAACACATTCCCTCAGTTTCACTATGTTGGCCAGGCTAGTCTCGAACTTCTGACTTAGTGATCCATCCGCCTCGGCCTGCATAATTGCTGGGATTACAGGCGTGAGCCACTATGCCCTGCCAAGGTGTGGTACTTGTAAAACTGCATGCACAAACTTTTTTATATGCCTCCCTTTAAGAGGTGGAGTCTAATTTCCTGCCCCTTGAGTAAGGGCTGGATTTAATGACTTGCTTCTAATCAATAAAGGGGAAGCTGTGATGTGTAACTTCAGAAATTAAGTCACAAAAAGGCACTGTGATTATTGCTGTGTGTGTGTGTGTGTGTGTGTGTGTGTGTGTGTGCGTGTGTGTGTGTGTGTGATCACTGGCTTTAGGGAAAACAGCTGACGTACTGTGAGGTCAGGTAGAAGCCCACGTTGGGATGCAATGAGACCTGCGAACAGCAATCTTAGTGAGCCATCTTGGAAGTGGATCCTGTAGGCGTGTCAAGCCATCGGATGATTTCTCATGAAGTTGCAGTTTTGGCTGACAGCTTGATCTAGCTAAGCTGTTCTCAGATTCCTGACCCTCAGAAATTATGTGAATAATAAATGCCTGCTGTTTGAGGCTGCTAAATCTTGGTGTAATTTGTTATGCAGCAGTGGGTAACGAATACAGGAATACACGATCCCTGGCCTCCACAAATTTACAATGCAGTTGGAAAAGTAGGTTACAGGCACAAAAAAATAAGAAAGTACAAAAGAATTTAAATATTCTATCAGATGAACAGGACTGCTGTGGAGTAGAACTTTAGGGGATATCATCCACATGATGGTCTTTATGAATTGCATGTCCTGAAGCACTGTGGACTTAACAGCAAGTAATAATTTAAAGGAAGAAATCAAAGTTATAAAGGTTTGAATTGATAAGATTTGGGTGGACACAGTGAGAAGACTACACTTCTCAAGATATGTCTTTGGGAATCTCTCGTAGTTATGAGATGTCTGTTGAAGCCAATGATGTAGTTCCATTACATATATATATATATATATATATATATATGTAAATCTGGATCTATAATGAGCTCACTGAGATTGCATGCAGTATGCTACCAAAACAGACAGTCAGACCAATAAAAAATTGCAGTTGAAGTAGCTGATTAATTATTGTGCAAGTTCAGTTTTCTTGGCTTTAATGTTAACATTGTTCTTGGCATTTGTTTGTTTTTGAGATATAGTTACAGTCTGTTGCCCCGACTGGAATGCAGTGGCACAATCTTGGCTCACTGCACCCAACCTACACCTCCTGATTTCAAGTGATTCCCATGCCTCAGCCTCCCAAGTAGCCGGGATTACAGGCACGCACCACCGTGCCTGGCTTATTTTTACATTGTTAGTGGAGATGGGGCTTTGCCATGTTGGCCAGGCTTGTCTCAAACTCCTGACCGCAAGTGATCCTCCCACCGTGGCCACCCAAAGCGCTGGGATTACAGGCGTGAGCCACTGAACCCAGCCTGTTCTCGGCATTTTGTTGTTGTTGTTGCTATGTGTTGTGTTTTCTTTGAACTATACTAGGAATAGGCCTCTGGTCACCGTTTGTACAAAATGACCTAGCACTATCAAAGGTGATTAGAGACTG
Source organism: Cheracebus regulus (assembly GCA_963574635.1). Lineage (NCBI taxonomy): Eukaryota > Metazoa > Chordata > Mammalia > Primates > Pitheciidae > Cheracebus > Cheracebus regulus. Next base: position 15,910 of record CAUYQU010087730.1, on the reverse strand, counting down.
AAATTCAGATTTAAATGGAAACAATCTGAGATCCATTTGCAGGAATTTAGAATTAGGATTTAGGCCAGGTGCGGTGGGTCACACTTGTAATCCCAGCACTTTGGGAGGCCAAGGTGGGCAGATGGCTTCAGCCCAGGAGTTAGAGAATAGCCTGGGTGACATAGCAAAACCTCACCTCTCCAAAAAAATAAAAAATAAAAAAAATTAGCTGGGCATGGTGGTACACACCTGCACAACTGTAGTCCCAGTTCTCAGGAGGCTCAAAGAAGGCTCAAGTGATCCTCCTGGTAGGAATATCATATAAGCTCAGAAGGTCAAGGCTGCAGCGAGCTGAGATTATACCACTGTGCTTCAGCCTGGGTGATAGAGCGAGACCCTCTCTCAAAGAAAAAAAAAGAATAGGGATTTAGTTGGACTTCTTTCCCTCCCTCCCTCCCTCCCTTCCTTCCTTTCTTCTTTCCAAGGTCTCGCTCTGTTGCCCAGGCTGGAGTGCAGTGGCATGATTTCGGCTCACTGCAACATCTACCTCCCAGATTCAAGCAAACCTTGTGCCTTAGACTTCCGAGTAGCTGGGATTACAGGAGAGTGCCACTACGCCTGGCTAATTTTTGTATTTTTAGTAGAGATAAGGTTTCGCCATTTTGCCCAGGCTGGCCTTGATCTCCTGGACTCAAGTGATCTGCCCACCTGGCCCTCTGAAGTGCAGGGATTATAGGAGTGAGCCACAATGCCTAGCCTGAGGTACTTTCTTAAGTGGAGGATACATTGGTATATGTTGTCAGTCATTTTCTTCCATATTAATTGGGAAGCATAAAGATCTAGTTAAGAGAGACACAAAGGGGAGAGACAGAGAGGGGAGAGAGTTCCATAGCTTCCGTGAAATATCCCTGTAACTTTTGAATAAATTGTTAATTGCCCTGGTTAAAAGTAAATCTTTCTGGTCGGGCACTGTGGCTCACGCCTGTAATCCCAGCACTTTGGGAGGCCGAGGTGGGTGGATCACATAAGGTCAGGAGTTTGAGTCTAGCCTGACCAACATGGAGAAACCCTGTCTCTAAAAAAATAAAAAATAAAAAGCAAGCAAATATTTCTGCAACCAAAAGAACCCAACTACAGTACCATTCATGATTTTATAGTTTAGACTGTTAATATTAAAAATGACTTGAACTTTGTCTATTGCAAATTATAATGAGGTCCCAAAGGCAAAGCGTCTATTATTTTGTACTTTCAATGATTTTCTTTTTCCTAACTTCTCAAAGAAATGGCACGAGTAAAAGAATTTATAAACAACATCTGTCTAGCTCATGTTATTGGTTATTTGTGTGAAAATTTGTCTTATTACTCACACAAGATTATTTTTTTGCCTTCTGGAAAAGAATAATCCATGATTTCCTGTAAGTAAAAAAAAAACAGGGAAAATTTTTAATTCTGATTTATTTCTTCACTTTTATTTATGACAACCACTATTACCCCATCCAGCCAGAAAAAAGTTTGACCTGATGTAAATAAAGCTTTAAAATAATGTTGATTTAAAAAGTTTCAATAGTAATGGTAGGATAATTTAAATAAAAGGGACTGTCATACTACTATATGAAATACAGATAAAGTTAACAAGATAAACCTTAAAAAAATTTGACAAACTATAACATGTTCTATAAACATAATGTATCTTTATTACTACTATAATTAAGCTAATTTTACTATATATGATTAAGTGAATTCGTACAAGCAAAGATTAAGAAATCCAGCACTATTTCCCTCTATTTTCTTTACCAGCAGTGTTTCAGATGATCCTGAATTCCAGAGGAAGTGGTAAGATCTTTTCATGGTTGGTTTTTCCTTTTGTTTCTGGGGAAGGATCATATCTGACTTAGTGACGTCTATTGTAAGATATTGTTTTTCAGAATATTTTAGCTCATCTTTTGGGTCACTGATCTCAGGTCTGAAAATTGCAAAATGTTTCCAAATGCAGCTTGTTCCTTAGAGCACTCCTCTTTCATAACCCTAGTTATGAAACTAGTAACTCAGGCTATGTGTCCTGGTGCAGAGGATTTATCTTTTCATCTCAGGAAATTTTGAAGAATTTTAAACATGTATCAGAGTATCCAAAATTGTTATATTAGTCTTTTATGAAAAATTTAACTTCTTATTTCTGCTTCTATCTCCTGTGAGATTTTTATTGTGCCATTTGTATTGTTTCTTGCACTTGGTGTGAGTTTTTTAAATTTTTTTGAGAAGGGCATCTTACTCTGTCAACCAGGTTGGAGTGCAGTGGCATCATCTCAGCTCACCGCAACCTCTGCCCCCCAGGCTCAAATATCCTCCCACCTCAGCGTCTCGAATAGTTGGGATTACAGGTGTGGGCCTCCATGCCCGGCTAATTTTTCTATTTTTAGTAGAGATTGAGTTTCGCCATGTTGCCCAGGCAGGTCCGAACTCCTGAGCTCAGACGATCCACCCACCTGGGCCTCCCAGAGTGCTAAGATTACAGGCATGAGTCACCAAGCCCTGTATTGCACTTGGTATTAATGCTTCCTTATGGTAGCCAGTGGTGATTCTATCAGCTTATTTCCCCCTAGTTTTTATTCCTTGCAAAGATTGAAGAAATTAACACAATTTAAGGCAAGGATTTAACTTTAGAAACATTTGATATTTTTGGAACTCAGGATAGAGTGGTGAGTCAGCAGGGAGTAATACACTTGGTTCATGGGAAGAATAGCTTTGGGTGGGTTGAAATGACAATGCCAGAGTCAGGTGCGGTGGCTCGCAGTTGTAATCCCAGCACTTTGAGAGCCGCAGTGGGAGATCACTTGAGCTCAGGAGTTTGAGACTAGCCTGCAACTTAGTGAGACCTTGTCTCTATACAAAAATTTTAAAAAGTTAGCCAGGCATGGTGGTACATGCATGTAGTCCCAGCTACTTGGGAGGCTGCAGCAGGAGGATTGCTTGTACCTGAGAGGTCAATCTGCAGTGAGTCATGATTGTATCACTGTACTTCAGCCTGGCCAGCACAGTGAGATCCTATCTCTTTTAAAAAAAAGTCATTTATTTCATTCTTCAAAAAATTTGTAGGATAGAAGAGTGTGTATACTGTATAATCTTATTTTACCACTATTACATTTTTCTTTAAAATACATGGTATTCTCTTTGAAATGAAGCTTTAGCATTATTAGAGAGAACTGTGACCTTTAACTCATCAATCCCCAAAAGGAGGCTTATTCAATCAAGTATCATATGTACTTCTTTACATACCATAAGTATTTGTACTGCCATTGGGAGTGATATAGAAGCCATATTTTAAAAAATTTTCCTGATTTGGCCATGAATTCAATAGTTTTGGCCATTGTCTATGATGCTTTTACAGTCCTTTAAGGGTGAGTTACTGCTGGAGGTGCATGCCTGTAGTCCCAGCTACTTGGGAGGCTGAGGCAGGAGAATGGTTGTGCCCGAAAGGTCAAGGCTGCAGTGAGGCGTGATTGTGCCACTGCACTCCAATCTGGCCAGCAGAGTGAGACCCTATCTCTTAAAAAAAAAATATATATATATATATGGCCAGAGATATAAGGCAGAGAGGGTAGCAGGTGGCTGGAGTGGTAAAGGAAGTATGTGCATAAAAATACACGCTGGATTAGGGTGGTCTGCCTGAAACGATGTGATTGTGGAAAGAATTGTGAGAGACTCTGTATGTGGCCAAGACAGTTGGTATTTACCTACATCTGCTCTTTCCTGACACACATTTCCTAGCCTGTCCAGCAGCTAGATAGAACCACGTGACTGAGTGCTGGCCAGTGCACTTCTAGTGATGATGACCACAGGTTCCAGGAACGCTTCCTTTCTCTCATTCTTTCTCTGTCCACCTTGCTAGAAATGAAAGATTCGGAGGGCCTAAAGGACGGTGCCACCACAGAATGAAAGGAGAAGGGATTCTGAGTCATTGCTTTGAAAAGAGGGATATTGGACTTTGCATAAGCAAGAAATAACTTGATATTATGATAAGCCACTGAAAACTGGGTTTATTACAGCACCTAGTATCAATTATCTTGATTAATATAATATCTCTTTGGTTCTGTTATTGTCTTTGACATTGTCACAGAAAGAGAATAAAGTAAGGAATACAGAAGCAGAAAAGAATTACTCAGGGAAAGGGTATTAGTTGATTGGGGAGGGAGCAGGAGAAAACAGATGGCATTGGCATGGAGGGCCTCACGAGATATGAAACATTTTGTAGGTGTACTGACCTCATTTTAGAACTAAGCAGGATACTTCTAAATGTACCTTGATTGTGTGACAGTAGAGTGACATATTTTTGACAACTACAATTAAAAGGATATGCCACCTTCTAGTTTATGCAAGTGTAAATGAGACACAATAAATTAAGTTTATTAAAATATATGAAATAGAAAAAATCAGATCTCAAATATCAAGTTCATATGTATATACCAAGACTTTTGAAAATATGCTGCAGTACACTATATGTGTTTCAGAATACCATGCGGAGAAATAGGAGGGCCTTACACTCTGAGCTTGCTGAGTCGGAGAGCGCTCTGAGGCTGTGCACTGCATGTGGAGAATGTTTGGTGTGCAATCAACTATGAAGCATGCAGGACCTGGGAGCCCGGAGAAAGTGGCAGGAGAGGACTGGCTTTTCCTTTTTATTTTGGTATTTAAATAAAGTGACTTAGAAGTCAATCTTCATTCAATGAAAAGAAAATTTCATGATCAGATTTAGGACAATTGTTTGAAATTACAGAACATGTGAATGAATGGTAAGGCTCAAGTTTCTTTTGAAATGTAGCATAGATTTTTTTTATGAAACATGGAACAAATCCAAAAGTCTGAAATAATACCCCAAAAGCTCATTTTTCCATCAGTGATTCCTTTGTGACCATCAAGTATGTGTCTTTATCTTTTAAATATGCTAACATTGTGGCACCCATTGGTTAGAACAAAAGCACTCCAGAGTTCCTTGCACAAACTGTCAGTGAGAGACAATTCCTCTGACTTGGGACCTCCTTTTTCTTCTTCCCCCATGCCTAAATTCAAGATTTGCTTGGACTGAGAAGTTAAGTCTAGTAGTTTATGAACCAGCTCCAGTGGTTCTGAGACTCGTGGTACACTAATCGTTGTGGTCACCTAATGTCGTCTATGAAGCAGATTTCACAGGGATGTCATTTATACCAGGAACAGGAAACCTGTGGTCTTTAGACTCTAAAAATCTTATCTGTTATAATCATTATGCCAAAGATTGACTAAAAAAAAAGAATAGATGACTTAAACATCACTTATGCTAAACCCAGGGCTTAAATAATTTGCAGCAAATTCTATGCATATTTTTTCTGAAATTCAAATTTAACACACACTCTATGTAGAAAACTTGAAAAATACAGAAAAGCCAAAGAAGAAGTTGAAAATCTCTGTAATTACACTATTAACATGTTGTATACATGTATGTGTATATTTGTGTGTGAAGATTTGTGCGTGTTTAAGTTACAAATATAATATGTGAATATATGTTATATATTTATATAAATGTATACTATTTGTATTCATATTATATATTTATATGTAAATGTATACATACATATTTAGAATTTTATTATACATATTTTTATTAGTGATAAACTTTGGGTTGTATTATAAAAGTTAGCTCACGTTAATTGCTAACATTCTTAAGAACATCTAAAAATATTCTTTCAAGTGATTATGCAAGAGCTTTCTTCTGTCATTTATTTCATTCTCCAAAAAACTTGTACAATGGAAGAGCATGTATACTGTATTATCTTATTTTACCACTATTACATTTTTCTTTAAAAAATATGATATTCTTTTTGAAATGAAGCTTTAGCATTATTAGAGAGACCTGTGAACTATAACTCATCAACATCCCCAAAGGAGGCTTATTAATCAAGCATCATGTGTATTTCTTTATATACCATAGGTATATTGTACTGCCATTGGGGAGGACTGTAGAAGCCGTATTTTAAAAAGTCTCCCTGATTTGGCCATGAATTCAATAGTTTTGGCCACTGTCTATGATGCTTTTACAGTCCTTGAAGGATCAGTTACTGCTGGCGGTGAGTCAGTGGTCTCTCCATTTTTCCCAAAATGATAAATGATAAGCCATTTTAATGGTTTCCTATTTCATTAGAAACCTTGGCACTCACAAAAGTCTATTTATAAGGAATGCTCACATAAGTCACTTGTAAGTATGTGATAGCATGCTGAGCTTTTTACTTTGCCTTGAAACAGGCAGAGTGTAAGCAGTTCCTCTCTGCTTCATGTTCACAGTGTAGACCTAAAACAGAAAGCAACTATTGTTTATTCCAAGAGCCATTCAGGGCCCTGGGTTCTATACATTTTACCATGTGACACCTGAAAGCAAGTGGAAATGTATTATACTTCCAGGTGGTATTTGTCTACTCTGAAGGTCTAAGTATTCAGCAACCATGCTTAGGAGAAGGTGTGGATACTAAGGGAAGTTAAAATCACTGAAGTTAAAAGGCTTGTCATCTTTTAGGGATTTTTAAAATTGTGGTCACAGTTTTATTTCTCACAGTCTAAATCCTGTGAAGAATGGTTGTTCTCTAAGGAGAAGAAAACTGGTCAAATAGTTTCTTCTTCTTTCTTTCTTTCCTCCCTCCCTCCCTCCCTCCCTCTCTTCCTTCCTTCTTCCATCCTTTCTTTTTTCTTTCTTTCTTCTCTTTCTTTCCTTTCCTTTTCTTTCTCTCTTTCCTTTCATTCTTTTTTTTTCATGGAGACAGAATCTAGCTCTTTTACCCAAGCTAGAGTGCAGTGATGCAATTATAGCTCACTGCAACCTTGAACTCTTGGACTCAAGCAATTCTCCTGCCTCAGCCTCTCAAGTAGCTAGGACTACAGGTACATGCCACCATGTCTAGCTTAGTCAAATAGTTATTAAGATGAAATCAATAAATAATTTTAAAATAATATTTTAAATTATTTTAAAATTATTTATTGATTTCATCTTAATATAAACTAACCTTATTTATAATGGTAAATAAAATTTAAGGATAGCCATTATTTTGGACTGAGATTCTGCACAAGGCCCCAACAGAACAAACCAAAATGGAGTCACTTGTGTTAAGCGCCACAAAAGCAAACAAATTAAAAAGAACAGGAAAATCTCTGAACAGGCCAGTTTTTCCGAAAAACAGGGGATTCACAGCAACCAATCAAAAAAAGCCCAGTTGACCTGGGCCAGCATGATAAGGAAGTCCTTTCTGCTTTTTTATGAGGAAAGTACTCTGAAGTAACCCGAGGTTAAACAATTTGCTTTTTTTGTATTATGCCGTTTCCTTGCTCCTGCTCAAGCTTCCTTACAAAAATCAGTTGTCCTGCCATACCCAATGGAGCTTCCACTGTTTTGTAGATGAGATGCTGTCCAATTCATGAATCACTAATAAAAACCAACCAATCATTAAACTGAATTTGTTGACATTTTTCTTTCTGAACAATCAGGCATGCCCACATAGTGTGAAAAATATACTTTATTTAAAAAATCATTTCAATATAAATTTTTGAAAACTCTTTCTTCTATAAAATATGAAGTATGAGGAAGAGGAAAGGATAAGTAAGACAAAGAGCAAAGATTCCAAACTTAACTATTTAACAGTCTTCCAAGAGAAATTCTGTAGGGTTAAGAAAATGCTTTTTCTCTTTTTCACAATTGACTATACTGTTCTAGTTTGTAGAGGTTTTGAATAACTGGACCAAAGATAAATAAATAAATCTGTTTGTCTTTTTGCTCATCCTTCCAATTTGTCAATTCTGTTGTATTTGCTTGTAATCTACACTGGCAAATTATAATTTTGTGCATTTTATCAAAACCTTTTGTGCTGACTTTTAAGTGTTTATTTTTTTTAAATAATTTTCTTTTTTGAAGTTTTTATATCTGTTGCCAGGAAAAAGGATCTACTTCCCACAGGTTAGTCTTCATCTTGGTGACTGACAAGAAGCAATAACTTTTGACTCATAATCCTTTGGTTGTTTTGAGAAATCATGATGTGGTTGGATATGAGAAGGTCTTGATTCTCATCAATATGTAGTTCCTAAAAGTGTGGAATAGAGTCATTGCTCAGTAGTGAAGATGATAGTGTGTTCATCTGAAACTTGGACACAAACAGTTAAACTGATCGCATTGCTTTATCTTCAGAGTACAGTGAGTGTTATTTCCTTGGTTTACTACAATGAGAAACTACATGTTATCTAGAGCTGGGTATTACGGAGCGGACTATTCAAACATACTTAGTACAGGCATAATGAATCAACTGTGAAATGACAAATACACACTTCTTTGACTTCCTACTGTGGAGCCAGATAAGTAGAAGAGATTACAACCATTTGGTTATGAAATACTTATGCATATATAATTTTCAACACAAAGCCCTTATGATTAACAGGTCTTGAAACAAGAATGAGATGCTAAAAGTAAATATCATCTTTTGTTGTTCGTTTACTCCTTTCGTCCTCCCCTAACCCCAGTAATCCTTAAAAAAACTATTCTAGTTTGAAACCTGTTATATAGACTACTGCCAAAATGAAAATAACACATTTTTCATAGATCTTTAGTGGTTTTCAAGACTCCTTGGATAACTAGGAAGCTGAATGAATTACAGATATAATTCAACAAACTTAGCCTTGAAAATGAAAGCTCTTTGGTAACATGAAGACGATATGGCATCTTCAATAATTGCTATCCATTTGGATTTTTAAAGGCATAACTTCTGTAACCAAATCAATTTTTAAAAATCAAGAAAAAAGATGCTCTAATTTAGCTACTAGGGAAAAGATGGCTTTTTTCCAGCTCAACAAATATTTACTTGGCATCATTTTGTTCCAAGCACTTTGTTAGTTGATTTGGATAACAAAACAAATGAGACAGAGACAAGTGAAAGCGGGAACACTCAAGGAGCTTGTAGTCTAGCACAGGTTGTTTAATTTGGGTTTTGCAGATATCATTAGGAATTATGTGAGAAGCTACTATTAGGGGTTCCAGAAGAGATTGGGAAATTTTTCAAAAAACTTTTTTGAATTTCCTTTTTCATGCAGTGCCAGCACTTACAGTGATAGTGATCAAGCTGCCTTGTAAGCAATTTTTTAAAAAATTATTTTATTGTGGTAAGAACACCTAACATGAGATTTACCCTCTTAACAAAATTTTAAGTGTACATTACATTACTGTTGACTATAAGTGCAATGTCATACTGTTGTATGACAAATTTCTAGAGCTTATTCTAGAGTTTATTCAACTTGCTAATTTAAACTTTATGTCCACTGATTTAACTCCTCATTTCCCTCCCCCATTCTCTGGCAACCACTATTCCACTCTTTAATTCTGTTAATCTCTTGTAGATACCTCAGCTAAGTGGAATAATGTAATGTTTGTTTTTCTGTAATTGGCTTATTCCACTTATCAACAGAGTAAAATGGCAACCTATAGAATGGAGAAAATATTTGCAAACCATGTATCTGATAAAGGGTTAATTTCCAAAATACATAAGGAACTCCAACAATTCAATAGTAAAAAAACACCTTATAACCCAGTTAAAAATGGACTAAGGACCAAAACAGACATTTCTTCAAAGAAGACATACAAATGGCTAACGGGTATATTAAAAAATGCACATGTCACTAGTCATCAGGGACATGAAAATCAAAACCACAGTGAGGTTTCACCTCACAACTGCCAGGATGGTTATTGTGAAAAAACAAAAGACAAGTGTTGGCGAGGGTGTGGAGAAACTGGAACCCTTGTACACTCTTGGTGGGAGTGCAAAATGGTGTGGCTGCTATGTTAAAACAGTATGGTACTTCCTCAAAAAATTAAAGATAGAACTACCACATGATCCAACAATCCCACTTCTGAGTTATTTGTCCAAAAGAAATGAAATCAGAATCTTGAAGAGATATTAGCACTTCTATATTCATTGCAGCACTATTCACAATAGCCAAGATGTGCAAACAACCAAATGTCCATTGACAGATGAATAAAGTATATATAGACATACAGTGGAATACTACTCAGCCTTTAAAAAGGAAATTCTGCAATCTGTGATAGCACAGATGAACCTTGAGGATAAAGGTGATCTTTTAAAAGGGGAAACCACCCCTTTACTATATAATACCTGTGTGTTATTTGGTGGAACATTCAGGAAAGAAACCATAGTGCCCCTGATAGTTCTTGAGTATCTTTCTAGTTTGTGTGAGTGTTCTTACCCACCATTTTAAGTCTTTAATTAAATGACCACTACTTCCCTCCTGTAATGTACAAAAGTCTTCAAAATGATTTTGATGAATGCACAGAGTAAGGATATATAATGTGGTGCAGGATGATGGACTGTTTCACACACTTCACGAGTCAGTTTTGAGAACATCTTTTAATCATGGAAACTATTACTACTTTATTATTGTATTTTCCTAATTTTCTTGCTCTGAATTCCCAGACCTTTTTTTTTTTTTTTTTTTTTTTTTTTTTTTTATTAGGCAGAGTCTGTCTTTGTTGCCCAGGCTGGAGGTGTAGTGGAACAATCTCGGCTCTCTGAAACCTCTGCCTCCTGGGTTCAAGCAATTCTCCTTCCTTAGCCTACCAAGTAGCTGGGATTATAGGCACCTGCCACCATGCCTGGCTAGACTAGTCTTGAACTCCTCCCCTCAAGGGATCCGCCTGCCTCAGCCTCCCAAAGTGCTGGGATTACAGGTGTTAGCCACTGTGCCCAGCCCCCAGAACTTTTCAGTCTCTCTCTCTCTCTCTCTCTCTCTCTCTCTCACACACGCACACACACACCCTTACCTTTGAAATAAATGTAATCATACCCCAAACTCAAAATAGTGATGTTGAAATGGTTTGCATTGTCCTTCTCCTTCATTAGTGTTACAAAACAAATGCTAGCAGTACAATCCTAATTTAAAAAAAAAAACAAATTTGTGATTTGTTTACAAACTCATAAAGGTTTATCACAGGCAAAATGTAAAGTTTGACCTTGCTCAAATTTGAATTATTGTATCTATTAGAAAGAAATGATTACTTATGTTTTTTCACATATCTAAAATACTATTTCATGTACTGAAAGTGCTCATAAATTTCTTGGGCTATGTCAGCTTTAGAAATTTTGGCTCCAACCTTAGTTCTCATAGTTAGATCCAGTTGGTGAGTCCACTGCAGAGGCCAGCTGGGAACTGAACTGAGACATCCACAGTACTCCCAAGAACTATGACAATAGTACTTGACAACAGTATGCCATTGTCACAGATGATAGGAAACATGGTTATTTTCCATTTGTGTTTCTAGAAACCATGTAATTTACTTTATAAAAGATGTTTGTTAGCCATAAATCAATAATACTGAAGCACCAGTAAATGTCTGGGTTGTTTTGAATAAATTCTTTGTTAAACCCCTTTATCTCCAGTGTAGTCAATTCCTAATTAAAGTAGTTGCCTAACTTGTCAAGGTGGCTTGAATAGTTATAGATTACCATGAAAACAATGTTTTTTTCCTTAGGAAAATTGTACATGTATTCACTCTGTATGCTAGGTAGTATGCGCTATAGTTAATAAAGCATCTGGGGGTTTCTAAATGTTTATAAAGGTGAGTTTGCTTTTCTATTGCAGTGTTGACATTTTTATGGAATAAAAGTTTGGGTAGGTGAGAATAATTGAGTAAGAATAAAATCAGAATGTACCAACTACATTTTATCAATATCACTCATCTGAGTTGTATTTTATTTCATTGGTCAGTCAAAAAGACTAGAAGTGGCTGGATGTGGTGGCTCATGCCTGTAATCCCAGCACTTTGGGAGGCCAAGGCAGGAAGATTTTCTGAGGTCAGGAGTTTGAGACCAACCTGAACAACATGGTAAAACCCTGTCTCTATTGTATTGAAAACCCTGTCTCTCTTCTGTATTGAAAATACAAAAAATTAATTGGGCCATGGTGGCATGTACCTGTAATCTGAGATACTTGGGAGGCTGAGGCAGGAGAATCCCTTAAACCTGAGAGGCAGAGGTTGCAGTGAGCCAAGGTCATGCCACTGCACCCCAGCCTGGGCAGCAGAGTGAGACTCCATCTCAGAAAAAACAAACAAACAAAAGACTAGAAGAGATGCAAGATAATGAAAGAGTTTCCTAGCCTCAGTCATTTGGTCTATTCTTTAAACACCACTCATAGAAAATGTGTTCCTTTGACTTGGCTCCTGCTAGAGAAGCACTGAAGTGTGGGTCTATAACATTAACAATTAAAAGGCCATATGGAACATAGGAATGGCCTTGGTGCTTTCTTTGTTTCTCCCAAAGTCAAACACTCTGGCATCCAGACACTTTGAGGTCAATATCACTTACTTATCTGATTGAGACTTAACCTCAAACAAATCTACCCAGAGGCCTTAGGACCTTAATAAGTGTTGGTAAACACAAGGTAAAATTGATTGAAAGTTTAGTTCCTAAATGGGATTTTTTTTTTTCATACATCCATTATGTTTAAACTTTCCTGATCAGGCTTGGGAGGCATGGAAAATGTTGATTAAACCTTAAAGTACCTCAAGAGATTGAAAATCAATGCAAAACTCAAGTTCCAGAATGAAATTCTATGTTTCGTTTACTAAGATTTTCATTCAACTGGCATTTCCTGTCTTGTTAGTAGAAATTCCACCAGTTCTAGCACCATCCTGTGACCCATGTGCATACCTCTCTGCACTTGTATCCAAATTATGAAAAATCTTTTTGAACGTTCTAAAATACTAAAAATGTAAAACAAAAACAAATGCAAAAAAGTAATCACAAAAATGCAGAGACGTGAAGACATTGCCAAGGAAATGTTAGGTGTCTTACAGAGGAAAGAAAAGTGTGATGGAGATGGGGAATACAGAGTTTCTGTTTGGAGTGATGAAAACATTTTGAAAATAGATAAAAGTGATAGTTTATACTGCACCACATCTTGAATGTAATTAAACCACTGAATTATACCCTCAAAATGGTTAAAATAATACATTTTATATGTATTTTACTACAATTTTTAAAACTCCAATAATGTAATATACCAAATTGTGAATGATATCTCAGAAAAGTGTTAAAGAAATGTCATGGAGAAAAAGAGGATCACGCCTACTGAAAGAGAAAGTCCACAGGTGAAGTGTTGGAGTCCTATCCTTTCAGTTTTCATTTTTGAGAATTTGATTTTATTTGCCCCTACATAGTACTACATGGCAGATGTCCCACTTTAATGCACATTTAAAGGAAACAGAATGGCAAACTATTGTTGCTGTCGGCATGTGAATCTTACTTGTTTTTAGCACTGTGGCTTGTAAAACCTTGGGTTTTCCTTCTAATACTTAAAAGAATCGAGCTGAACACTGGCAGGTAGCCCTTGTGATTTTTTTATCAAGATGGCAATTTGGATAGTAAAAGAAATCCAGCAACCTGAAGTAAGACAGGTGTCCCTGATTGGTCATTTTTTAAATCAGGTTTTCTCAAAATTTGGCAACATGTAGCAAAGAAAATAGCTATCAACAATAGCCCTTGTTAGATAATTAGATGTCTAATGTATTTTTTTTTTGTAGAGATAGTTTTGCCATGTCACCCAGGCTAGTTTCAAACTCCTGAACTCAAGAGATCCTCCCACCTTGGCATCCCAAAGTGCTGGGATTACAGAGGTGAGCTACTACTCCTGACCCTTTGTTTTCTACTTAAAGTGACAGTCTACTTTTCAAAACTCAAAATAAGATGAAGGAAAAGGAGACATTTTATAATTTATCAAGATGAATAATGCCACCTCAGGCTTTATAACAAATAAAGCCACCCTTAATAGAGATGATAAAGCACTTGGATCTTTTAGTTATGGCCCTAAGGAAAGTTATTAATAGAACAAAATTTTCTCTTAATCTTTAACTTTTCTTGAGATGATATTGATTTTCTCAAAAATACTCAAGAATTCCAAGATAAAAGGTCAAAATGCCTTCCTTAGGACAAACTTGTTCTGTTCCTGGTAATTCTTCTGGAACTACGAATTATGGTCAACAAAATCATCACGAACACAACAGTGTTTGTTCTGGGATAGACTTTCTGATGTCTCATTCCAAAGCAAAGAAGGACTGAAAAATCCAAACCGAGAAATGTTTCTCCAAAACAAACTCTCTATTGTTTGAATAATCTTCTTAGTTGCATAAAAGTGCTTGATGGAGTTATTTTAAACTAGGGACAGAACATTCATTCTGGGAAGTGTTCAGATCCCTGATTTTGTAATGAGCAGAAATACATACTGTTGAAAGACTAGGCCAACTTCAGTACTCCCATCAACATGTAGGTGCAGGATCATCAACAGACAGTTCATTTTACAGTTCTCAGGAATTAAAGTCTTCTAGCTGCAGTGCAGTCTTGAATCTGGATCACCTGGATTCATGCAAGATGGCACAGGGTGCTTGTCATCATCTACGTCTAGAGTTAGCTTTATATATAGAGTTAGCTTTTTTTGCTCATGCACAATGTTTCTTTATAAATAATGAAGCTGGATGATACCAAATAGATTCTATTGCTTTATTGACTATTACTTTCATTACACAATGTTAGCTATATAGGATGATTAAAAAAAAACAACTAATATTTTTGGAAATGAACATTCTATTAACTGATACAAACCGATCCCATCTTTCTTATAGTAGTGAATTTTCAGGTCACACACAATCAGTAATTTATATTCCAAATACAACAATCACTTTTGTGTTAATCATCCAGTACAGTTCACAGGTTCCTATTACACAAGTGCATGTACTTAGATAATTTTAGCACAAAAGCTGATACAAATACGAAAGTGTGCTCAGTCGAATGGTTAATGAGGCGCTAGAGGTGAGTGTCAGCGATGGGTATCCTCCTGAGTTCCACGATTTGGGAGTCAGTCAAGGTGCCCCCCTCCTGGCTGCCTTGACCAGATTCATTATCACTGATACTGAGACCAGCACCTGCCACAGAAATAGAATGAATACAAAAATCCAAATGATTAGTGCAGTGAATTCTTAAGAATCAATTTACATTAGGTCCAAACCTGTTTATTTCTGTTATATGAGTAAAAAATGAGCTGTACATTTAGAAGATATTATTAATACCTAACAATTATGAAACTATCTTTTATATTTCCTTTGGTAGTTTTTTAAAATCTACAGATTAATTTCTAAAGACCCACATTTGGGTTCTCAGTCTTTATTGTTTGTTTGGTTCCACACAGTGGACAGGTGTAATCTACTACCAAGAATATAATTCCCCAACTGAGGGCTCAGCAAAATGGAAGATCAGTCAGGTTATTAGACTTTTTCAGCAGGGGTATAGGATTTGCTGTTATAAAACATACAGGCCCTGATTTCACATGCACTAAGTTGGGTAGGTCCATCAGTTGAGACTGAGTGTTGGACAGTGATCTGGGAAGAAAGACAGGCATGTGAGAACACCTGAAGTCACATCAGTGCCCTGAAGACACTGGCTCTGGATGATTAAGATCTGATCCTAAGATAAAAATAATTACGTAACACAGTGCCAAAATAGATCCACACAGGAATTCCACCACAGTGGCTGCTGTTAGCTGCAGACAGTGCCCAGAATCTGTTTTGAGGTAGCTCCACTATTCACTACTTTTTTTTTTTAACAACTCAGATAATTGAGAAATCTTAAAACTATGCTAGAGTAATACTTTGTTCTTTTCTTTGTCTTTCATATTTCTAGAGAACAATGTTCTTTTCTCTTGTAGTAATGTTCAGAGGAACACATAAAGCTGTCATTTTCTCTGCGCACGCACACACACACACACACACACACACACACACACACACACACACACACACACACACACACACAAGGGGGATCTGGTCATAGCGCGAGCTCTATCAATCACAAGAGATTAACAGAGCCAGACA
>CAUYQU010087726.1:0-10145 GCA_963574635.1 Cheracebus regulus | reverse complement strand
ACTGTTGGTGGGACCGTAAATTAGTTCAACCATTGTGGAAGACAGTGTGGCAATTCCTCAAGGACATAGAAATAGAAATTCCATTTGACCCAGCAATCCCATTACTGAGTATATATCCAAAGGATTATAAATTGTTCTATTATAAAGACACATGCACACGTATGTTCACTGTGGCACTGTTTACAATAGCAAAGACTTGGAACCAACCCAAATGCCCATCGATAATAGACTGGACAAGGAAAATGTGGCACATATAGACCATGGAATACTATGCAGCCATAGAAAACAATGAGTTCATGTCCTTTGTAGGGACATGGATGAATCTGGAAACCATCATTCTCAGCAAACTGACACAAGAACAGAAAATCGAACACTGCATGTTCTCACTCATAGGTGGGTGTTGAACAATGAGAACACACGGACACAGGGAAGGGAGTATCACACACTGGGGTCTGTTGGTGGGGACTAGGGGAGGGAGAGTTGGGGATAGGGAGTTGGGGAGGAATAACATGGGTAGAAATGCCAGATGTAGGTGATGGGGGGATGGAGGCAGCAAACCACATTGCCATGTATGTGCCTATGCAACAATCCTGCATGTTCTGCACATGTACCCCAGAACCTAAAGTGCAATTAAAAAAAAAAAAAAAATATATATATATATATATATATATATATATATATATATATAAAATAGTTTGTGCTTTTGTAATGCAGATTTGTAACCAGGCTTTCAAAAAAATCCCTTATATATAGAACATGTAATTTACATTGTTCTTTCATGTTGTCTTTCAGCCCTCTCATGAATAAAACTCAAGACTGGAAAAGTTGGATTACACCTTTAAATCACTTGTTTGTTTTAGGACAGTTTAAGAGTAGTTAGCTATCTTCTAAGATGAAGGAGAATATCTTATTTTTGTCTTTTGACATGAGGAACAACTTGACTGGGCAAGGAATTCTTTTCTTTTAGTGTTTAAAGTACAAAATTTTTGAGAAGACAAGTGTTTAAGAGAAAAATAAGCCTGATTATAGTTCACTTTACAAAACTGATTTATTTTCCCACTATGTGTTTCTTCTTTCTCCTTAAAAGGCCTTGACAGAAAAAAAAATATGTTTACATTGTGGAGTGACTAAATCAAGCTAATTAAGATATATGTTGCTTCACATACCTTTTTTTTTTAAATCAGAGTCTCACTCTGTGTCCAGGCTAGAGTGCAGTGTCGCAATCTCAGCTCATTGCAACATGGACACAGGGAGGGGAGCATCACACACTGGGGTCTGTTGGGAGGAGCAACAGAGGGACATTGAGGGGGTGGGGAGGTCCGGGAGGGATAACATGGGTAGAAATGCCAGATGTAGGTGATGGAAGCAGCAAACCACATTGCCATGTGTGTACCTATGCAACAATCCTGCATGATCTGCACATGTACCCCAGAACCTAAAGTAAAATTTAAAAAATGTATATTAAAACAAAAAAAAGAAAGTGACCACTGGTTGTCCCACTGCTCATTATATGCTAATTATAATGCATTAGCATGCTAAAAGACACTCCCACCAGCCCCATGATAGTTTACAAATGCCATGGCAATGTCCAGAACTTGCCCTATATGGTCTAAAGTTGGGGAGGAACCCATAGTCCGAGGAATTGCTCACCCCTTTCCTGGAATACTCATGAAGAATTCACCCCTTGTTTAGCATATAATCAAGAAATAACTATATTTAATTGAGCAGCCTATGCTGCTGCTCTGGTCTATGGAATAGATATTGTTTTATTCTTTTACTTTCTTAATACATTTGCTTTTACTTTACGGACTTGCCCTGAATTCTTTCTTGTGCAAGGTCCAAGAACCCTCCCTTAGGGTCTAGATTAAGACCACTTTCCTATAACATTTTCAGTCATTTTTATTTTATCCCTTTTAGGATATTTATTTCTCATTTATTTGTTCTGACTAGTATTTATTTTGTCCTCAATATATTCTTTCTTTTGATTTGTGTTAGCACTTGAAAAATAATGCCCCCAAATATGGTGCTTTGATATGCTAAACTGAAGAAGCAACCTCAAGGTCCTTCTGACCTCCTCTCTAACTCCAACTCAACACTCTCCAAATCACAGGATGAAACTGATCTCTGAAGTTTCTTTATCTACCTAGAATCTGGGCCTATCAAAGAGCAACAAATTGCCTTCGATCCCTTCCCTGAAATTTCATTAACCAGAGAAGATTAAAACTCATATCATAGAGGAAAGGATTGAAAATTAAACAACACATCTACAGCCCAGATGAACTTTATCCCAAACCATTGTTTGTTCGCTCATCCTATCCAGTTTCCAAAGAGAATCATTCAAAAGATAATGTCTGCCTCCTGGGTCCGTTCATTCCGCCATGTAAATCATTTGCTCCTCCACTCTATTTCCCCTCCCCCTATGAAGAAGAGTATATAAGCATCTGCACCCCAGTGGGTTATTGGGTAATTAATCTCTTGCAATTCCCCCATGCTATGCATGTTAAAATAATGTTTATGCCTTTTCCCATATTAAGGTGACTATTGTCAGTTCATTTTCAGTGCAACTTTACAAAGCTGAGGGAAACTTTCCCTTGGCCCCTACAGATTGTATACTGTGAGCAAGATAACTCCAGACTGTTAGCAGTGGAACATATCTGAGTCATGCAGCACCATAGTATTTTACCGGCGATTAATCAGTATGGGGCTGCACCAACCTCAATTCTTGTCTCCTCAGAAGAAAGAATTTGACTGAGGGGCATAAGGCAGAAGGAAAGACTAAGACAAGTTTTAGAAAAGGAGTAAACATTTATTAAAAAGCTTTAGTGCAGGAAGGAAAAGAAATAAAGTACACTTGGAAAAGGGTGAAGAGGACAACTTGAGAGATCAAGTGTGCAGTTTAATCTTTTGACTTGGAGTTTTATACATTGGCATGCTTCCGGGGTCTTGTGTCCTTTCTCCCTTGTTTCTTCCCTTGGGGAGGGCTGTCAGCATGCACAGTGGCCTGCTAGCACTTGGGAGGGGCCACAAGAGCAGTGTGTTTACTGGGGTTGTATGCATGCTCACTTCAGGTGTTCTTCACTTACCAGTTGACTGTCCCTAGAAGGTCATATACCAGGTAAACGCCACCATTTTGCATCTTAATGTGCATGATTGAAGCCACTCACCCAACTCCTGAGATCTTATCAGGAGGCAGCTGCTCACCAGTTTCAGGTGTTTTTTATCTATTGCCTTTCCCTAGCGCTGGCTGTGACCAATTATTAAAGTAGTTTAACAACCAACCACCTAACCATCACCTCACGGTCACCTGACATTCATGGTGGGTGGGCCCTCTCTTGCCCTGCTCATGTCTGACTAGATACTTACTATAACAAAACCATTCCGCTCTTCTGGAAGTTATAGTCAAGGGAACCCAGTACCTGACAAGCCTGCAAAAAGGGAAATAATTTCTTACCAATCAGATTCCTGGGTGTCTGTCTGTGAAATCTGGTCAAGCAGAAGGTAAAAATCACTGTTTATCTTTTTTTTCCCCCCTTTTCAAGTTCAGATTAATGGGAGAAATGCACGCCTATGAATAAGTCCTTATGTTTAGTGACTCTGGTGTAGTTTTATCATGGGTGTTGCAACCCACTTTTAAAACTCCACTTATATTCATGATATTCAAACCTGGCTAGTTACCTCTGGGACTTTCCACAAAGAAGGTTTCTTGGCTTGAATCACCTTCAAAATAAATAAATTAGCTATATTTAAAAGAATAAAGGAAAACTTTTCAGAGAACTCTCATCTTAAACAGCTATCTCATTGGTACCTATGAAAAGATGCAACAGAAATACAACCTTAAAAACTTCCTTGACAAGATTTTTAAAAAGCAGGAATCAGATTTAAAACAAAAGTAACATTTTTTGAACAGTCGAACTGCTCACTTTAGATTTCTTGTGGGATTTTTCAAAAGCACTTCAGCCTGTGGTCTAGTGGTAAGGATGTAGTGCTAAGGGCTGGGTTGGATTCCCAACCAGCAAACCAGTCCCTTAGAAATGTAAATTCTTTAACTCAGAAAAAAGAAACATTTATAAGAGTTAGTTTGAATTATTTGTTTTGAGTTTATATTACTATGACTTTTAACCTTTTGTGGGTACCATTCATTTGTAAACCTTTCTTTCCCCATGGACATCTTTTGATAGCTTGTTTATCTTACCAGCTGTTTGTTCCTTTTAATTTTCCATCTATTGGGGCACACAGGTTGTTAGACTATTGTGTGCAGACGGCCAGCTAAGAGGTTGAGACCCCAGAGAATATAGCTGGACAGAGAAGTGGGGTGCACCCCGTTGTGGCTAGCAAAACTTTTCTTTTAGCTGCCATTGAGAGTGTAAGGGTTATAGCTTTTTGCTTCCTCTTTGGAGATTTTGGTTAAGGCCATAAAGGACCTCATGGTTTTGGTTTCATGTATATATATTTGTTTTGGTTTTGAGTCATTTGAAGGTATGCCTTTGATTTAAAACTTTGATTTATATTTAGAGCGTGATAACAGCTATTTTTACCACTTACCTCACTTTCTCTTCTGGGGCAGAGAGATAGGCCACCTGCTGAAATTCAGCCAGCTGCTCCCCGGTGTAGTGAGTGAAGTGTGGTCGATCCTTCTCCCACCATTCAGGTGAAAGGCTGGCTGCTCACAATATGGCAAAATGTTTGCTACTTGTCCTAGATGAAAACCTAATAATGAGATATTTACAATAATTTTTTAAAAAGCTCTATAATCAAGTCAGCTTAATCAAAAACGGATATTCATGCCAAATATATATCTTTTCAGCTTATTCCATTTCTCTATGTTGGGTTTTGCTTCTCCCCACAGGAGCTTCTTAGTTGACCAGACCCCTTTTTCTCAAACTCCTGCTAACTAGAACTTCATTGACCTTTTGGGACGTGTAGAAACTCCCCAAACTGGCTCCTCTAAAACTTGTTCTCCCATTCACTTCTGCCCCTCCTTCCTCTTGCCACTTTTGATATCACATAAAGGTATTTAAAGGAGACATCTAGAAATCATGAGGGTCCTTGAGGAATACAAAAAAAGGTACCACTAACTCCCCTTTTATTGGGGGTCATCTACCTTCCTCACAGAATCCTGAAAGTTGTAGCCAGGTTCCTCTCAGGCCTAAAGCTTTGCTCTCTTTTGCACTGAATTCCTTGAACTCCTTGGCTTTTAGATGCATAAATGTATACATATATGTGTTTTATGTCATGTCTACATGTATGTATGTCTATACATGTGTTTATATGTTTTCTACATGCCACCAAATTGACTTAAAAAAAGTCATAAATCAACTAGCCCAAATACTTTTCTAGTTCATGTGACTTTAATAAATCTTTGGTAAGTAAAGCTACTTTTAAAGTAGTAGAATAAAAATGCCTTCAAAATTTAATTTGAACATTTTTGCTTGGGTCTACTGTTCAGACAGATTTAGGATTTCTCTGCTAGATGTTTTAAGGTCATAAAACTATTGCTTCTATGATATTTTTGACACTGCTTGATTTGTCTATGAGCAAAAGCTGTGACAGCTGGCTGGTGGGCTCCCCCAAAGCCTTGCACATATCTTGTTGCAAGTTGATGTCTTTGATTTTGAGCTTCTGAATTCTGTTTAGATAGGTGGCCATAGTGAGGTCTGGGAACATATGTGTGTCTGTGGCTCCTGGGACACCAGCTGTAAGGCAGAACCAGGTCCAATATTGCCCTGTTATCCCTGGTCTAGCTCTGCCTCCTGGCCATCCTGGAAGGAGTTGCAGCCTTCAGACATTGTCTTCACAGCTCTGCCCTCTGTCCTGGAATTTGTATCTGGGGTATAAATTTAGGATCCAGACAGGCCCTTCTCTTCATAGCTGCTCTTATGACATGTGGGTACTTGATACCCAGGATGACAGTGGAGAAGGGGAGACATTAGAGGAGTACCTATGTCTGGTATCTCAAAGGCCTTAGTTAAGATGAGATTATTAACTAATGCAGACTTAACATAATTTTGCTTTTCTCAAAAGGGGGGAAAAAAAAAACCTCAAGTGGCTAGCTTTGTTTTCCATGAGCAATCCAAATATAATTGTTAAAAATGATTACATTTGCTAAATCTAAACTGGATAAACATTTATAAATAAACTTGTTATAGTTTCAAAAGTCTTTACAGTAATTTAAAGACTTAGAGTAAAATTTTGTTTAATTAAGTAATAATCATGAAATGTCTGAGTCATATCTAGGAAAAATAAAATACAAATATATTAATTGCTAAACATATGTTCAAGTTTATTTACTTTTGGTTTCTTAAAATTTATGAAAACGGGAAAGGCTTCAAGATGGCTGTCTAGAGGCATCTGGCACTTGCCTCCTCCACAATGAAAAATCAAAATAGCAAGTAGATAATCAAACTTCAAATAGATCATCTAAGAGATAAAACTGGAATTCTACAAAGAAGTGTCAGAAAACACTTAAACCAAGGAAGAAGAGGGAAGCAGGATCACCTGCTCAGCCTGAAGAGGCGCTCCAGTGAGAGGAAAGAGTAAGTGAGTGACCCACAGCAGTCCACATTTCCACTATGATGCTTGCATCCTAGCCACAGGAAAGTCCCTAGACCCTCGTATCCCCGTGACTGACATAGGGAGCTGCCTGGAGACTATGTGAAAGCGTTGCTCCAGAGAGAGAGAGTTCATAGAGGATGTCAAAATCTCCCTGAGTTCTAACAAGCTGCAGCAAGGGGCAATATTGAGAACCCAATCCCTACCAGACTGCATCCAGACCAGGGGCCCAACAGCTCCTTCATCTCCACATCTCTGAGCCCCATTGACATTCCCTGCCCACAGCAACTACTGCAGCTGTCTGCTGCCTACAGGGCTTCAGCACAAATCATTGGCAAAGACCACACTATATCCATCAGCAAAGCTTCCACACATTTTCACACATCCCAAAGACAAACTTTTCCATCCATAGCCAGTGCTACAGGATGCTAGAGCTGTGGCCAAAGCACGAGCAAAGTGCATGCTCCCCAGCTGCCTGCATGTGGCAGCTGCCACTGCAAGCAACCGCCGCCCACCTTGGTTTTACCAAGGTTTTGACTGGAATGTTGTTTTTTCAGATGTGTTTAGACTGCTTTGTGATATTGAGGTCAACCCTTTGGGAAGCAAAAAAAAAAAAAAATCCCCTGGAAAAACTGGCTTGATACCTTAAATCCACAGTTCACCTGGTTGCCTTTATATGTGGGTAAAGAATGTCACTTTATGGAAGATCTGAGAACATCAGAATATTTTGGGGACCTCAAGAAAAGAAGTGTTCACCCAATTTGTACAAGTAATACAGGATCATTCTGATGGCAATCCTTAGCTTGACTCTTTACCCTCAAGAGACTTTTTTTAAAAAAGTGTAATCCAAGATTTCTTATGAATAGTTTCAGCTAAGCCAATCTACAAAGAACCTATATGACCAATCACTATCTTTGCTGGACTTTATTCAAATAATCAGGTGAAGTATAATTTGACGAGAAATTATTTTGTAAATAAATTGGTCTTTCTACTATTTGTCTTTGTTAGAAATGAGGGACTGGAGAAAAAAATGCTTTAGAAGAAAAGTACACCCATTATTAGATTAGAGCTCATTGAATTTTTTATTTTTATTATTTGTTGTTGTTGTTGAGATGGTTCCTCACTCTGTTGCCCAGGCTGGAGTGCAGTGGTGCGATCTCGGCTCACTGCAACCTCTGCCTCCCAGGTTCAAGTGATTCTCCTGTCTCAGCCTCTGAGTAGCGGGAACTACCGGTGTGCGCCACCACGCCTGGCTTTTTTTTTTTTTTTTTTTTTTTTTAGTAGCAGCGGGGTTTCACCATGTTGGTTAGGCTGGTCTCGAACTCCTGACCTCATGATCTGCCCACCTTGGCCTCCCAAAATGCTGGGATTATAGGCATAAGCCCCCACACCTGGCAGCTGGTTGTTTTTGAAATTTTGTTACCTCCAACTTGAACTGGATGTGAATTTCTTATACTTTCCTCCAGTACCTGGCTATGAGTCTTTAACATTTTCCATTTTTTTCTCCCACCCTTCTGACTGGGAATCACTAAGAATTAAAACTGACTTTTTCCTGAGGCTGAAACTAGTCAACTTGGCTTTGAAGAAAAATCTCCGCAACAGCTTATATGTGAACAAATTTTGTACACACAAACTGCAAACCAGAAAAATCTGTCAGATTGCCACTAATCTTCTCAACTGAATGCCCTCCAGACTCTAAAGAAACTAGCTACAGACTAATCTATACATTAACCTTTGTTTTTCTTCTGTTTCCTTAAAAATGTCTCTTATTAACGATCTGTTTGCCGGCATCATACATAAAGGCCTAGCTTTGAGAGCCCATCTGCAACACTGTCTCCTAAAATGAGATATAACTGTTTAATTGGACTGGCCTACTCCCAAAATGAAAGATTGGCTTAATGGGATCTTTTGCCATTCAGCTCCTGACACATTATTTTTCTCCACAGCCATGAACTCAACTTTTAATGTATGAGTCTTCCAGGGAAGTTTCAGTCTGTGCAATGTTAGAATATGTGAACCCCCCAATATCTGAGACAGGTCTTAGTTAATTTATAAAGTTTATCTTGCCAAGGATGAGGATGCATGCCCATGACACAGCCTCAGGAAGTCCTGATGACATGTGCCCAAGGTGGTCAGAGCACAGCTTGGTTTTATACATTTTAGGGAGACATGAGACATCAACATATGTAAGATGAACATTGGTTTGGTCCAGAAAGATGAAACAACTCTAAGCAAAGGCGGGACAACTGGAAACGAGGAGGGGGCTTCCAGGTCATTAGTAGATAAAAGACAAACATTTTTTAGTTTCTGATTGGCTTCTCCAAAGGAGATAATGAAATATGCATTTATCTCAGTGAGCAGATGGTTGACTTTGAATAGAATGGGACTTAGGTTTGCTCTAAGCAAACCTTAGGTTTCCAGCTTGACTTTTCCCTTTAGCTTACTGATTTAGGGGCCCCGATATTTATTTTTTCCTTTCAAAGGTGCAAAAAATGCCCCCAAATATGGCCCTTTGATAAGCTGAACTAAATAAGCAGTCTCAGGGTCTCTGTGACCTCCTCCTGGTCCCAGCTCTCAACATTCAGTCTCTCCCAATGCACAGGATGAGGTTATTCTCTGAAGTTCTTTTATCTGCCTTGAATCTAGACCAACTGAGGAGGAACACAATTACCTTCAACTCCTTCCCTGAAATGTTACTAACTAGAGATTAAAACTCATATCACAGAGGAAAGGACTGAAAATTAACCACCACACTTAGAGCCCAGAAGAACTTTGTCTCAAACCGTTGTTTTTCTCTGTTCCCATTCAGTTTGCAAAGCGAATCATTTACAAGACAATGTCTGCCTTCTGGGTCCATTCATTCCCCTCTAAAATACATTTATGCCCCTACTCCCATCTCCCCTTCCTCTATGTAGAAAAGTATATAAACATCTGGATTTTTTTGGATTATTGGATAGTCATTCTTCTTTGATTCCGACACACTATGCACATTAAATAAATCTGTATTCTGTTTCTTCTATGAATCTATTTTCAGTGAATCTTCAGAGGGTAGAGAAAGAAGCTTTCCCTTGGCCTTTTTAATCTGCAATTTCTATTGTATTATCTCATCTTTGATCTCTAGTTGTATTGAAAGCATTCATTGTTTCATAGTGCAAGGCTCAGGTTGAGAATTACCTTCTCCTTGGGTTACATTTTATTCTAAACTGGATAGTTTGTGTTTTAGATCACCTTGCCTCCTCCTACTTTTCTCCCTTCCTTTTTTATAGCTTTCCTATTTCTTTCATCTTGCTGAAGCTTAGGCACCACTCTCTAGCTCTGTTTTTTCTGATATTTTGTAGATAACGTTTCAACTCCTTTCTCACCATTCCAGAGAAATGTTTGTTTCATTCTGAGCTGCAGTTAGAAGACAGGTTATATACCTATTTCACCTCATCCCTCACCCTGCTTACATCCGCCTGCCTGAGAAAGTCAACACCAAGACAAAAGTATGCCAAATTGCAGGGTCTTTATTGCCGGCGACCATGGAGGACTCGTGTCTCTCCAACCCGTGGCCCCGAAAAGAGGATGTCAAGACCTTTTATACCCGTAAATCACCT
>CAUYQU010087725.1:0-14527 GCA_963574635.1 Cheracebus regulus | reverse complement strand
AATATTGGTTGGCTGCTTGTTTGTTATTTTCATCCCCTATTCCTTCCTGTCTCCATTGTTAAGCACAATTATTGGCATAAAAAAGGTTTTTAATACCCATTTTTAGATGGCATTCTAGCCTGGGCAATAGAACAAGAATCCCGTTCTCTTTCCCTCTTTCTCTTCTTTCTCTCTTTCATTCTTTTTTTTCTTTCTTTTGCTCTTTCTTTCTTTCTTCTTTTCTTTTTCTTTCTTTCAAAAAAAAAAAGATTTATCAGTCTTACAATTCATTTCACATATTTAAAGAGTTTGCCAGTTCAGTACAATTTAGTAGTAACAAAATAAAATGTACATTAAGTACATCAGAAAATAAAAATATACCCACTCATTTATTCATTCAAAAACATTTCTGAATGCCTACTATATGCCAAACACTCCCCTATTTTTAAATCAAATACACTGTATTTGTTGACTCTTAAAACGTTCTTTTGTTCATCATTTTCCACATTTCATTCAAACTTTCACATGATCTGAGAACACTGCAAACTGATTAAAAGAGTTAACTATAAAAGCCCTGTCACTTTAAGAATTTGTAATGTTTTCCATTAACATTCCTCTCTGGTTTTATGTACTTGGTCTGTGCTGTGGGATGTAGCATAAATTATCTGCCTTCAGCAAAACGAGCAGCTGAAATGTGAGGCTGCCTGACAGTGCTTGCTAAGCCATTAGCTATTGTGAGCACACCCTACTAGGGATGTCTGGCTCTCAAGAGAAGTGTTTAAGTGGGTTCAAAATATAGGAGTTTGGTCATGCAGTACAAAAAACCAGCCCAGGATTTTAGCACCATGCTTAGGAGTTAATTAATTAAAAGGATGAAAACAATCCTGGGATGTTTATTTTATTACAAGTAACACTGTGATTTACTGAAAGCTAATAACAAGATAAGATGAAACAATATTTTTAGCAAAATCCTTCTACCAACGTCCAAGAAAATAATATCTAAAACACAAAAGTGGTTGTTTAGCTAAAAATTATTTGTAAAATATTACCTCTTTGGCCAGGCACAGTGGCTCACATCTGTAATCCCAGCACTTTGGGAGGCCAAGGTGGGTGGATCACAAAGTCAGGAGTTCAAGACCAGCCTGGCCAAGATGATGAAACCCTGTCTCTACAAAAAATACAAAAATTAGCCAGGCGTGGTGGCAGGCACCTGTAATCCCAGCTACTCCAGAGGCCAGGGCAGGAGAATTGCTTGAACCCAGGAGGTGGAGGCTGCAGTAAGCCAAGATCACGCCACTGCACTCTAGCCTGGGTGACAGAGCAAGACTCCATCTCAAAAAAAAAATATATATATATATATATGTTTAATATATTTTATTATATTTGTGTGTGTATATATATATACACACACACATATATAATAAAATATATATACAATACTTATAATAAAATACACATATATATAATAAAATACACACATACACATATATATATATATATATATATGTAAAACTTCTTTTATTCTTCCCACATTCATTTGCTTGCACTATCTGGAATAACCTGCTATATCCCTCCACTCCATCCCTTATCTCTGTAACATGCATGCCTTATGGAAATCCTTTTCAGCTTTGTACAGCCCAGCTCAGATGCACCCCCTCCCCTACATGCCTCCTTATCCTCATTAGCCACCCCAGAGTATTTTCACATGGCCCTGGCTGAAAGAGATCTCAGCACCCAGAGAAATCTGGGCACTAATTCATTGCCCTTCTTACCTCTTCTGCGCCTTCTCTTAGGCCACCTTGTTTTATACTTAATGGTGTCTATATCTATCTCATCAACTCAACTTTGAGTTTATTCATTTTGTTTTCACACAATGCCTAGTTCAAATTCTGTTAAGCATCAGGTGAATAAGCCTGATTAATACATTCACACTTCATGCACCTCAGTTTTCTCATCAAGTAAGTGAGCCTAAAAATATCTGCCCTGCAGTTTGTTATGCCATCAAATCAGGTAACATAGGTCAAACTGTTTTTGAAAACTACTGCATATTTGTCTTAGTCCATTCAGGCTATTATTTTTAAAAATACCTTACATGGGGTAATATACAACGAAATTTATTTTTCGTAGTTCTAAAAGCTGGGAAGTCCAAGATCAAAGAGCCAGATTCAGTGTCTGGTGATGGCTTGTTGCTTCACAGATGTGTCTTCTTGCTGAGTCCTCTCACAGTGGAAGAGCAAAAAGGCTCCCTCAAGCCTCTTTTATAAGAGCACCAATCCTATTCAGGAGGGCAGAGTCCTCATGACCCAATCACCGTCCCAAAACCCCACTGCTTAATATTATTGCATTGGAGATTAGGTTTCAAGATACAAATTTGGCAAGAGAACAAAAACATTCAGACCACAGCATATTCTTTGGCAAGCAATTTGAAAATATTTATCAAAAGCCTTAAATCTTTTCTTTTTTCTAAGAGACAAGGTCAGTTGGACATGGTGGAGAGGCTGAGGTGGGCGCATCACCTGAAGTCAGGAGTTTGAGACCAGCCTGGCCAACATGGCGAAACTCTGTCTCTACTAAAAATACAAAAATTAGCTGGGTATATGTGGTGTATGCCTGTAATCTCAGCTACTCAGGAGGCTGAGACAGGAGAATTGCTTCAACCCAGGAGGCGGAGACTGCAGTGAGCCAAAATTGCACCACTGCACTCCAGGCTAGGCGACAGACCAACACTCCAACAAAAAAAAAAAAATTAAAAAAAAAAAAAAAAAAAAAAAAAAAAAAAGGCAGGGTCTCACTCTACCACCTAGCCTAGAATACAGTGGTATGATCATAGCTCACTGCAACTTCAAACTCCTGGGTTTAAGCAATCCTCCCACCTCAGCAGCTAGGCCTATAGGCATGCACCATCACGCCTGGCTACTTTTTAATTTTTTTGTAGAGATGGGGTCTCACTATGTTGTTCAGGCTGGTCTTGAACTCCTGCGCTCAAGTGATCCTCCCACCTTGGTCTCCCAAAGTACTGGGATTACAGGCATGAGCCACTGCACCTGGCCTCATTTTTTCTTATTCACTAATTATACTTCCAGTTATTAATGCTAAGGAAAAGATGTAAACATGGAAAAATTTTAAGCACAACAGTGTTCAGATATTATATCTTAATAATAATGAGTGTGAAATAACTTAAACATCCAACAAAGGGGAATGGCTAAGTAATGAGTGTGAAATAATTTAAACACCCAACAAAGGGGAATGGCTAAGTCACTTTTTTTCCTTTTTATTACTCAAATATTACTGTGTATTGACTTGATGAAGTCAATCCCAAGTGTCTGTAATCCTAGCTACTTGGGAGGCTGAGGCACGAGAATCACTTCAACCCAGGAGGCAGAGGTTGCCGTGAGCCGAAATGGTGCCATTGCACTCCAGCCTGTGCAATAGAGTGAGACTCTGTCACAAAAATAAATAAATAAAACATAAAATAAAATTTAAACCAGATTTCTTTTGTCTGAATTTAAAAATAATTTCAATAATTTTAACCAGTGAATAAAAAAGTCACCCCTTTCCTTTTTATTACTCAAATATGTTCTCACTCACTGTAAGAACCTGTCTTCTACCTGTATAGGTGTGTCATAAATGCTATGTTATTTTTAAGAGTATTTCAGAATCCAAAACTACCTTTTACTTTTACTCACTTCTGAACATTATCCTTCTTAAGTAAAGTTGCTCTGTTTGAAAGAATCATATTTGCCCATGTGTTCAGCAAGCCTGAGCATTTTTCTAGATCATCATCAAATGTCAAGGTTCACAAGTTTTTCAAAGGTACTCAATGGCACTTAATGTTTCCATAAAGGGGGAAATTTTTTTTAAAAAAGGAAGAGGGGCGGGGTGTGGTAACTCACCCCTATAATCCCAGCACCTTGGGAGGCCAAGGCCAGTGGATCGTTTGAGCCCAGGAGTTTGAGACTAGCCTGGGCAATACAGCAAGACTTTGTTTCTACAAAAAAAAATTTAAAAATTAGCCAAGTATAGTGGCTCATGCCTGTAGTCCCACTTACTGAAGAGGCGAGGTGGAAGGACCACTTGAGCCCAAAAGGCAGAGGCTGAAGTGAGCTGAGATTGTGCCATTGCACTCCAGCCTGGGTAACAGAGCAAGACCGTGTCTCAAAAAAAAAAAAAAAAGGAGAAGAAGAAGAAGAAAAGAAAGTGTCTACTATTTGTCAGAAAATCTCATTCCATAAAGTCATGTTTCTAATGTGAGCGATCTTGTGTTATCCTAAATATAAAATTCAAAATACTTGCTTTTCATTTTTTCATTTTCTGGTACTTTTCATGTACTTTTAAAAGCACATCTCTTACTAGAGGTTGCAATTCTCATTCTCTTTTTAGTAATAACTATATTGATTTAATTTACATAGCAAATAGTCTTTACTGAGGAGAAAAAAATCTAACTTTCAAATGTATTCCAAACCCAAATCTTCCTTTTAGAGCACTTGAATAAAAAAACTGCTTTATTTGCTCTTTCCCAAGTTCATTCTATGAATATGTCTTTTTATTGAATTTGTTCACTCACATCTAACTGACCCAAATGCCTTATCAAGTGTCCAAATCAGGTCAAGGATAAGAGCTGCTAGTGATGCTATTTTGAGAGGAAACAAAATGCACTGAAGATAAACCAGTTCCCGTTATGCCAAAATGCACCATTTCTTTGGCATATACATGTTATGTTTTACCAATAAGAGAAACAGTGACGAGCTGACAAGGTAGTTCATGCCTACAGAATGGTTTGACTATTTTGTCTATGCTTATTCACTGAAACCTTTCTAAACTAAAATGTAGTTAATACATGAAAGCATATATTTTGATTCACAAATGGGGAATTTTACTTGCTGCCTATAGATACTCATTAGTCCTTTCAGGAATGGAAACGTTTTTCCTTTTTCTTTTTCTTTTTTTCTTTTTTATATTGAGATGGAGTTTTGCTCTTGTTGCCCAGGCTGGAATGCAATGGTGCAATCTCAGCTCACTGCAACCTCTGCCTCCTAGGTTCAATTGATTCTCCTGCCCTAGCCTCCTGAGTAGCTGGGATTACAGGCATGTGCCACTAAGCCCAGCTAATTTTGTGTTTTTAGTAGAAACAGGGTTTCACCATATTGGTCAGGCTGGTCTCGAACTCCCAACCTCAGGTAATCCATACACCTTGGCCTCTCAAAGTGCTGGGATTGCAGGCGTGGCACCGGGCCAAGAAATGTACTTCTTTTACCTTTGTACACTGGGTATCTGGCCCAATTGCTTGCACATTGTAGGTGCTTAAGAAGTGTTTCTTAAACCAGTGATACCACAATACAGTTAACTTATTGAAAAGCAACTGCCAAGTTGTACTGTACTACAATAGGCACTGTGGCTAATTAGCTTGGTTTATTAGTGCAAGGAACTGATGTCAAGGACTCAATTCCCAAAAGGATCCTTTGGCCTTATTCTAGTCACAATTTCATGCCTTGTTCCAACAAGCCATCCAACCTATGACTACGAGGAGAATTAGACAAGCAGAGAGAGAAAAAATAGTGTAACACAATTCATCACTACTCTAATACAGATAATTTAGAAATTAAACAGGTAATAAATGAGCTGTGCATTCTTTTGATATGAAAAATTCCAATTATTTCAGTATGTAAGATTCACTTATAAGAGTAAAATAATAATATTACCTGCTGATCCTTAAAGTAATACAAACTAATATACAACTCTTGTATCATTTTATTGTAACTGTAAAGTTTGTCACAGGGTTCTCATGAGGATAATTGTCTTTTTGTGATTGCTACAAAAAGTCATTTAACTCAAAACATTTGGCTAATAAAAGGACTTCTATTTTCTGAATAAGGGAATTTCAATAAAATGCTTTGCAAAACAAAGAAAGAAATGAATGGACATAAGACATATAGTCTTAAAAATACACCTTTTTTCCAAGGACTCTCAAATAAACTTCTATTATGAACAGAGCCTATTTCACTAGCTTGAACATAGGAGAATTTTTGTTTTCAAGATTTCAGTAACTCTAGTGTCTCAGCAAAGTAAGCCAGCTTCTGTCTACACATTTTCACACTATGTAAGTGACGATAATGCTACTTACTGCTTCATAGGGGGTGCTGTCTGAATTAATTGGTTAATTCACTTAAAGCACTGCCTAAGTACTAAATGTTATCATTAGTGTGCGTTGTATATCTCTTTGCAATTATCTGCCACCTTAAAATGCTGTGGCTTGTAAGGGTGCCTCTCTCTTGAAATACTTACAAAAGGTTAAAGAAAGTTCAAGAGGAGGAAAAAAAAGCATGTAGGCTAAGGTAGAAGAAAGGAAAATTCAGAATCTGACACGTTTTATTACATGCTTTTTGTTACATCATATTACATGCTTCTTGAAATTATAGATCATTATGCTAGAAGAAAATAGTCACACACATTTTGAATTCAAAATATGCTACACAGTTTTAAGAAATCAGTCTACAATAGAACTAAGCAATTAAAATATGCATTAAGATAGTTATAATTATCTCATAATACTTACATGTTTAATTTTATTAGTTGAAAGAAGCTATCTGAGATCAGTGAAATCAGATTCAATAATGCCTATCTTTGCTTTTTTTTTCTGCCATTAAAGTCTTAAAATACTTTTTTTTTTTTTTTTTTTTTTAGAGACAGTGTTTCACCCTGTTGGCCAGGCTGGTCTTGAACTTCTGACCTTGTGATCCACCCGCCTCAGCCTCCCAAAGTGCTGGGATTACAGGCGTGTGCCATTGCACCCAGCCTTAAAATACTTTTTGAAAGATAAATTCTTAAATGCACAGAATAAAATTTCTACTGAATTAATAAGAACAACAATAACAGTAGTACTAATACCTTATGCTTACACAGTGATTTATAATTATACCAGGTAGCAAGAACTGAGAAGGTTTGAGACTTTACCTTACTAGTTTACAAACTAGTCTGCTAGTTTCATGGGTTCTGGCAGAAGACACAAGGCTCTTGGATCAAAGACAAGTGGCAGTTTATTACTAATAGCAATAGCAATAGCCAGAGCATCTTCATTTTCTTGTGGCAGTAGCCCAAGCCCCAGGTCCCACAGGGTGACACAAGGGCTAGGAGACACCTGCACACACAGTGGGTTGTAGTATCACAGAAGATGAACCCTGAGCTTAGAAAACCCCAATATTTCCCCTTCGTTCCAGAGAAAGACATTCTCTCTTCCAAGGCTGTTTGCTATACCAACATTCACAAGAAAAAAGTCCAGAATAAGAGGTTGGCAGTGCCTCTGCTCACAAGGCATGCATAAATGTTAAAGAATGAAGGAGAATTATGTCTCAATTCTAGGGTGATCATATATCCTAGTTTGCTTGTGACAGTCCTGACCAATACTGGTTGTCCCAGCTTAATCATTAATAGCACCTCTTTTCACTCTCACAAGTGTACCAGTTTGAAGAAGAAATTATACAGTTACCATACTTACAATTCTTAAAAAATTTATCTGCCTGGTCAGAATACTGCTGATATCTACAGTTAAGGTTGGGTCAATCAAATAGCACAAGAGAGTAAAAGTCAAAAGGGGGGAAATCAAATCATGCCTATCATTTTAATAATCACTAAATGAAGAAGATTTCAAGTACTTACTTAGAAGAAAATAGATTATTCCAGGAAAAATAAAAAGCTGGTTTGATTGTTAAGACAAGACACTAAAAATGGCAACTGAAGCTTTGCACAACTGGTACAGTAATTACATTATTTTGCCTGAATACTTGTCCTTTATTGAAAAATCTCAGGTAATTTTTACCCTAAATATCCCTGAAACTAAGAAATTTTCTGACTTTCATTTTGAGTTGTAAAGAACATTAAAAGTATCCAGGATATTTCAGCCACATCTAGACAATCCACTCCTGCCAGGTTCCCCATTCTTTCTCACCCCTCTACATAGTTCAAGCTATTTGATTTTGACATCATTCCACACTGGTCCTCATTCTCTTCCCCTACATCCCCACTCTTGGGCTCAACTCTGACTCCTGTGTCTATCATCAATTCTGACCTTAGATAATAGTGATTTAATGAGTTTTCACTCAATACTATGGAACCAAGCTCAATTTATCTCTGGCTCAAATAGCCCAGTTCTATATAGAGCACTTTGGTCTTATTCCATAGGTCATCAGTGTCCATCCAAATTTCTAATTACAGTAAGTGAATCCTTGATGGTCTCATTCCCTGAACATAAATTGGTACTTCAGTCCTTGGAAACTGGAACCCTCCCATACTCTTGTCATGCCCCTCACATGGAAGAGAATCCTGCAGCAGATCATAAGTCCTGAACCAAGGGTTTAACAAACTGACCATGCTTATTTTTCAAATATCACAAGCTTCTGGGTTCTCTATACCTATGTTTTGCATGCCTGTTGAGGAATACCATTATCCCTACATGGGACTTTCAAAATACACAACATTTTATTGGGATAGCTTCCACTTCATATACATA
Organism: Cheracebus regulus; assembly: GCA_963574635.1. NCBI lineage: Eukaryota > Metazoa > Chordata > Mammalia > Primates > Pitheciidae > Cheracebus > Cheracebus regulus. The sequence continues at coordinate 6,045 of CAUYQU010087725.1, read as the reverse complement.
CCATAGAGTGCCCATCAGCATGGACTTCCTCTCTTAATTCACCCAGAGTCTCTCATGATAATGATCACTTCAAAGGCCTCAGGTCAATTACAGTCTTATTTTTTCCCACTCTGCCAGTTCTGCGCCAAGTGGCCTGTTCATACTTGACTCTATTCTGAAATGTCACTGAGAATTTTTGTATTGCTGTTCTCCTTTCACAACTATATCTAATGAATTAATTTCATGATTCCAGCAGGTTCTCTGTATGAAAACAAGAAAATTTAATAAAGTATCTGTGCTGCAAAATGGTCTCAGTATATGACAGATTATCAGAATGCCTAGACTTTGTTTATGAGTTTGCGAATTTTCAATTCATATGGATCCTTAGGAAATTACTTAAATCTCAATGCAAAATAAAATTATAAAACTCCATAGAAAAAATTGTATGTATATTATAATTGCAATTGTGTAAAGAAAAAATTATGGGTGTGAGCAAATTCTAAAAAACAATCCACAAACAGCAATATATTTCATATACAAGTGAATAGTTAAGTTAGAGTAATGTAATTTTGGAGTTGTTTTCTTTTCTTAAAAAAAAAATCCATTTTGTGGGATCTAATTAAAATAAAGAGCTTATGCACAGTAAAAGAAACTACCAACAGAGTAAACAGACAACTTACAGAGTGGGAGAAAATTTTTGCAAACTATGCATCCGACAAAGGTCTAATATCTAGAATCTATAAGGAACTTAAACAAATTTACAAGAAAAAAAACAATCCCATAAAAAAGTGAGCAAAGGACATGAACAGACCCTTTTCAAAAGAAGACATACATGTGGCCAACAATCATATGAAAAAAGTTCAACATTACTGATCATTAGAGAAATGCAAATCAAAACCACAATGAGATACCCCTCACACCAGTCAGTGGCTATTATTAAAAAGTCAAAAAATAGCCGGGCGCAGTGGCTCACGCCTGTACTCCCACCACTTTGGGAGGCCGAGGCAGGCAGATCACGAGGTCAGAAGTTCAAGACCAGCCTGGCCAGTATGGTAAAACCCCGTCTCTACTAAAAAAATATATATATATATATATTTTATATATATATATATATATAAATTAGCCGGGCATGGTGACATGCACCTGTAGTCCTAGCTACTTGGGAGACTGAGGCAGGAGAATCACTTAAGCCTAGGAGGAGGAAGTTGCAGTGAGCTGAGATAGCACTACTACACTCCAGCCTGGGCAACAGAAGGAGACTCCGTCTCAAAATAAATAAATAAATAGTCAAAAATAACAGATGCTGGTGAGGTTGTGGAAAAAAAGAAATGTTTACACACTGTTAGTGGGAGAGTAAATTAGTTCAACTATTGTGGAAAACTGTTCCTCAACGACTTAGAGACAGAAATACCATTTGACCCAGCAATCCCATTACTGAGGATATACCCAAAGGAATACAAGTCATTCTATTATAAAGACACATGTGCATGTATGTTCATTGCAACACTAATCACAATAGCAAAGACATGGAATCAAGCTAAATGCTCATCAGTGACAGACTGGATAAAGAAAATGTGAGATATATATATATATGTGCATGTGTGTGTGTGTATACGCATACACACATATGTGTATATACACACACACACATACACACACACACATATACACATACCAAGGAATACTATGCAGCCATAAAAAAAGAACAAGATCATGTCCTTTGCAGGGACATGGATGAAGCTGGAGGTCATTATCCTTAGCAAACTAACATAGGAATAGAAAACCAAATACTGCATGCTCTCACTTATAAGCTGGAGCTAAATGAGGAAAACACGTGGACACATAGTGATGAACAACATAAACTGAGGCCTATCAGAGGGTAGAGGATGGGAGGAGGGAGAGGATCAGGAAAAATAACTTAGGGTAATATGCTTAATCACCTGAGTGATGAAATAATCTGCACTATAAACCCACATGACACATATTTACCTATGTAACAAACCTGTGCATGTACTCCTGAACTTAAAATTTAAAAAATTCATTTTGCATTTTGAAAAGGAAAAGAAAATTATAATATGTATGTATCATAAGGTAATACTTGGCAAGCACACTGAGATAACAATAAAAAATACTGTAGTTATCAATGCTTCCTTTTTAAAAAGCTCTTCCTTAATCAAATCTTGGTTTAGCTTTGTTTTGATTTTAGAACACACTTCCTTTCATATGCATATGTGTGTTTTTCAAAGGCCTCAAAAGGTTAACAATTGTTATATATTATTACATACTAACAGTTGGTCTAATGACTAAGGATTGAATCAGCAATCTTAGTAACTTCCTCTTAGCTCTATGGCCCTAGCAAGGCACTTAACCTCTGTTTCTCTTTCAAAAGAAATAATAATTGTTGAATTAGAAAATATCTAGAGTATATTTATATTAAGAGCTTTCAGTGAAAATGAGAAATGAATATAAACTCATAAAGACCCAGTTCAGATAGTGTGCTTCTGTAGTCTAATACATGAATTACTTTTCTTTTTCTTTTTTTTTTTTTTTTTGAGACAGAATCTCACTTTGTCACCCAAGCTGGAGTGCAATGTGCAATCTCAGCTCATTCCAACCTCCGCCTCCCAGGTTCAAGCCATTTTCATGAGTCAGCCTCCTGAGTAGCTGGGACTACGGGTGCCTGCCACCATACCCAGCTCATTTTTTTGTATTTTTAGTAGAGACAGGGTTTTACCATATTAGCCAGGCTGGTCTCAAATTCCAGTCCTTAGGTGATCCACCTGCCTCAGCCACCCGCCTTGGCCTCCCAAAGTGCTGGGACCACAGGTGTGAGTCACCAAGCCTGGCCAATTTTTTTTTTTTTTACATAGAAATTAGGTCTTGCTATGTTGCCCAGGCAGGTCTCAAACTCCTGAGCTCAAGCAACTCACCTGTCCTGGCATCCCAAAGTGCTGGGATTACAGACGTGAGTCACTATGCCCAGCCAAAAGCACTATGGTTAAAATGAATCAAGAGCCTCGTGAATAATCTCACCCTTTGACCCAGTACTACTACTTCTAGGAGTCGATCCTTGGGAAGGGATGCAAAATGCTGACTACCTCCAAAATGTGCCAAAGATGTTTATGATAGCAAAATACCAGAAATGATCTAAAAGTCCAACAAAAGGAATGTTAAAGCAAATTATGGTAATGGAAAGAACGGAGTATTTTGCAGCTATTAAAAATTATGCATGTGGCCAAGCACAGTGGCTCATGCTTGTAATCCTAACACTTTGGGAGGCCAAGGGAGGCACATCACCTGAGGTCGGGAGTTCAAGACCAGCCTTATCAACATAGAGAAACCCCATCTTTACTAAAAATACAAAATTAGCCAGATGTGATGGCACATGCCTGTAATCCCAGCTACTTGGGAGGCTGAGGCAGGAGAATCACTTGAACGTGGGAAGCAGAGGTTCTAGTAAGCCGAGATCACGCCATTGCACTCCAGCCTGGCCAACAAGAGCAAACCTTCATCTCAAAAAAAAAAAAAATTACACATGCATTGGCCAGGCTCAGTGGCTCACGCCCATAATCCCAGCACTTTGGGTAGCCAAAGTGGTCAAGTCACCTGAGGTCAGGAGTTCGAGAACAGCCTGGCCAACATGGTGCAACTCCAGCCTGGGCAACAGAGTGAGACTCCGTCTCAAAAAAAAAAAAGTATGCATGCATATATATACACAATTTTTTTAAGAGACGGGGTCTCACTCTGTCATTCATGCTGGATTGCAGTGACATGATCATAGCTCACCACAGCCTCTACCTCCTGTGCTCAAAGGATCCTTCTGCCTCAGCCTCCCAAGTAGCTAGGACTATAGCTACATGCCACCATGCCTGGCAAATATTTTTGTTTTTAATTTTTTTGTAGAGACAAGGTCTTGCTATGTTGCCCAGGCTGGTCTTGAACTCCTGGCTTCAAGCAATCCTCCCGCCCCAGCCTCCCAAAGTACTGGGATTATAGGCAGAAGTCACCATGCCTGGCTTGTACAAATATTTTTCAATGACAAGCCAAAATGTTTATGATGAAACATTAAGTTAAAAAGGCAGGATACAAAATTATATGTGCTCTGCCATCTAAATAGGAATGGAGGAGAGGAAAGTGGATTAAAAAAAAAAGACCAAATAGAAAAATAGAAATGGTGATAACAACAATAGTAGCTTCTAGTTTGAGGAGATTGTGGGTGAATTTTTTCTAGTTCTTCACACTTACTTTTCAGTACTTTCCAAACATTTTATAATGAGAATGTAGTATTTTTATAATGATAGAAAATGGGTTGAGAACTGAAAGCAAATAAATTTTACTTTTTAAAAAACGGAAGGCATAAAGGAAAGGTATTCAGATATAATCAAATTTTTTAAAAAGTAAATACCTAATAGTGAAGATAGATTGATCTTATTTTTGTTTTTGTTTTTTGAGACAGAGTCTCACTGTGTTGCTCAGGCTGAAGTGCAGTGGCATGATCTTGGCTCATTTCAACTGCCACCTCCCAGGCTCAATCGATCGTCCCACCTCAGTCTCTCAAGTAGCTGGGGCTACAGGCACCCGCCACCATGCCTGGCTAATTTTTTGTATTTTTTGTAGATAAGGGTTTTACCATGTTGCCCAGACTGTTTTGTTTTGTCTTTAAGTATGGGCACAGTGACTGGTGCCTAAGATCCCAGCTACTCAGGAGGCTGAGGTGGAATGATCCCTTAAGCCCTCGAGTTCAAGGTTGCAGTTGTTGTAGGACTTTCTCCTTAGGGTTCTTGTCACTCAGACACTTTGAAGGGTGAAAAAGGCAAGGGTGAAAAGGGAAACAGGGACTCAGAAAAGCAAAGAGTCCTGCTAGCTGACTTCCCACCTCATATACTGAATCCCAGATTACCACCCAGGAACAGGAGAGGCCAGGCTCCTCCCCCCCTGCAAAGCTCACGAACACCCTGGGGCTCCACCCCATTCTCCCAGGTTCTTCGTGGACTCCTTTATTCTTGGCTGTCTCATAGTAAACTATGATATGCCACTGCACTCTGGCCTGGGCGACAAAGCAAGACCCTGTCTCTAAACAAACAAACAAACAAAAATTTTCTCAGTAAGCTGGTACTACTGTCACAATTTTTTTTTTTTATTGGACTGAGACCTAGGTCCATTTGCAGTTTCTTGCTTCTAATTGCTATAACTTTCAGTAAAAGAATAATGAGCTAAGTCACTTGTGTCCAATGTAACAATCAATAGAAACATGCAGCCTGTAAATCAAAACACAATTGGGAAATATTTAAACACATGGATCATTTCTCCAAGAAGTTACCTTTTTAAATCAACTTTTTAATGGCAAAGTGTTGGATAAAGAAAAGATTATTGTACTTAGGGGAAAGAATGGAATAGATGAAAAATATCAAAACTGCTTATAAATTTACTGATCAGTTTCACATTCAAGTATAAGAATAAAAAATTGGAAAATCTTTCTGTACTTACTAAAAATTATCTATATAAAATGAGCTAATAGCAGAAACACAACCATTTGTAATCAAAGTTCATATCCCATTGAATGTGGCTGTTTTATTTACAGCAACACAGTGACAGATAGAGAGAAGAATCCATTCTTCATGCTTTGGTGATGATATCTACCTGCTCAGAGGGCTGAGAATCAGTGTCCAAGCTCTCTGGATATATTTAACAATAAACAATCATTCGTTTATTCACTAATCATTTCTATAAACCTTTTTTGAATAGCTACTGCTACCTATCCAATATCATGTGAGTCTAAAACAACTAGAATATCAGTTTCAAAATATTTTGGGGCACCACCTATGTATTTAGCACTGTGCTAAATATGGTGGCAATTATTATAGAGGAATGTGGAGAGACAACTATCACTTCTATACAATCAGCATTTAAAACAGAATTTTAGAATTAAGAAATATGAAAGCAGTGAGTCCTTACTTTTTTGAGTTAGCACTTTTTTTTTTTTTTTTTTTTTTTTTTTTTTTTTTTTAATAAAAAAAAAAAAAATTATAAATGAAGAGCAAAAAATTTTTTATAATAAATGAAAAG
>CAUYQU010087723.1:0-31133 GCA_963574635.1 Cheracebus regulus | reverse complement strand
TCTTTCTTTCTCCTTTTCTCTCTTTTTCTAAAATCTCTTCCTCTTTCTTTCTCTTTCATTTTTTCTTTCTTTTGCTGTTTCTTTCTTTCTCCTTTTCTCTCTTTTTCTAAAATCTCTTCCTCTTCCTTTCTCTCTCTCATTCTTTTTATTCTAAAAAAAAAAAAAGAAAAAAAAAACTATCATGAGAGTAATTTAAACATCATCAGCATTCTAAGAGATAGGTAAAATATATGGGTAAAAAGATAGCTCAAGAAGAAATAAAAGCAGTAAATAGATATGTGGGGAAATGTTCAAAATCTTTAGTAAAGACATGCAAAAATCAGCATTGTGGCAATATAATCAGATAGTAGGTAAAAATGTTCATAGCTCAGAAGTTATCTTCAAATTAGTAAATTGGTGAAAATATTTATAAATAAAATCCAAGCCAGTCACGGTGGCTCATGCCTGTAATCCCAGCATTTTGGGAGGCTGAGGCGGGTGGATCACCTGAGGTCAGGAGTTCGAGACCAGCCTGGCCAACATAGTGAAACCCCATCTCTACTAAAAATACAAAAAATTAGCTGAGCCTGGTGGTGGGTGCCTGTGATTCCAGTTACTAGGGAGGCTGAGGCAAGAGAATCTCTAGAACCAGGCAGCGGAGGTTACAGTGAGCCGACATCGCGCCGTTGCACACCAGCCTGGGCAACAAGACCAAAACTCCAACTCATAAATAAATATAACTAAAGTCCAATTTTGACAAGATGTTAATTTAATATATTAATATAGTCCTACTGATATTATTGATGGACATATTCTTTTTGGAAGATTCATCTGTTGATATACTCAGAAATTCAACAGCCCAGCACTCAACTCTAGAGAAAGTGTGAATGAAATAATGTGCACAGTATAGTGCATGACCTGACCAGCTGTAAGGATACAGACATTGCTTTTGTTGCTGATATGTTGGTTTGCTTTCCCTTTTATATGTTCCCATTGCACCCTGCCATAATAATTAGGAAGTTGATGAAGATGGCTGATGTCTGCTGAGTGCCTACTATGCGCTGAGTTCTGTGTGCTTTGAATATATGGACTCATTCAAGTCACACAACAGCCATATGAGCTGGAAACAATTATTTTTCTCATTTTACAGGTGAAGAAGTGAGCAGAAAAACATTATCTAACTTACCCAAGGTCCTACCAGTAAGAAATAATGGAGTTGGGATTCAAACCCCTAGAGGTCTGATTCCAGGCCCTTGCTCTTAATGTCTGTGCTCTGTATTCTCCCCATGATGAGACATTTACGTTAGTGTAATCAACTCATGGTATGTTTTCTTGTTCGCTCTATCTCCTAGCACATTGCCTTGCATACTAAGCAATTCCTAAATATTAATTGAATGCACGAGAAAATAATTATTAAGGATAAAACCTTTTGCTTGTGGAGGATGTTCTATGGAGCTTTATCTGTAATAGTTAAAAAAATGCAGACCAGGCTGGGCGTGGTGGCTCACACCTGTAATCCCAGCACTTTGGGGGGGACTGTGGTGGACAGATAAGTTGAGGTCAGGAGATCAAGACCAGCCTGGCCAACGTGATGAAACCCTGCCTCTACTAAAAATATAAAAATTAGCTAAGAGTGGTGGTGGGTGCCTGTAATCCCAGCTACTCGGGAGGCTGAGGCAGGAGAATCGCTTGAACTCGGGAGGCGGAGGTTGCAGTGAGCCAAGGTTGCACCACTACGCTCCAGCCTGGGTGACAGCGAGACCCTGTCTCAAAAAAAAAAAAGAAAGAAAGAAACATGCAGACAAGCTAAGCACAATAGAGGAATGGCTATATAATTTACCATCTGCCAATGGAATATTATATAGGGCCACTAAAATCAATCATTAAGGCTCTGTAGCAATACATGGCACATAGCAGTACGAAGGCTACCTAGTAAGAAAAGAATGCAGATGTAAACTGTAGTGATTAAACTGTAATCTGAACATCGTTCTAGGCTTTACAAATGTGTGGGTATAGATAATGTAATGATCAAATCACATTACGCTAGCCCAAGGCCCTTGCTTGCTTACCTGCACCCCTCTGCACCCCTTGCAAGTGTTTCTGATGATCCCCAAGGGCTGCTCCCCAGCCCCCCTGAATTACAGGATGGCGAAGAAGCTATGGATTGTGCCTCTCAGCCACCTCATTTTGCAGATGGAGTCACTGTAGTCTACATAGTGACTCTGAAGTTTTTGATGATTGTTGCCAAAGGAGGCCCCAATCTCAAGGTGTTTGGTGTTTCTGCAGCCAGCAAATGTTGCTGTGTTTTCCCCAAGGGTGACAGAGCCTTGAGATTTAGGAATCATTAGGAGAGAGTGACAGTGATGGCGTCTATGATGAAGAATGGGAAGTTGAATTTTATGACATGCCTGATACATGGAGCTCCTTAGGTTATGCAAAGTGTAAAACTAGATCAAATTAGATAGCACACAGCAATGGTGAGGTTGATGATAAATGTACAGGAAGCAATAAACAAAGTTGAGATGATAAATGGCCTCATCCCATCTGGTGTCTGTATAGGGCTTTTTATCTCCTGGGTTATAAACAGAACTTGGTATTGAAACATTTACTAATGCTCACCAGCATTAAAAATTCATGGTGTTTTTGAAATTGTTGTTTGCATTAAGGTTGATATTTTGCACTTGTTGAAATCTGCATTTGCTTTAACATTAGCTCCATATACCTAGTATTCGATAGGTGGGTATGGAATGAAAATGGTCTTACTGATTTTCAAAGCAGGTAACAAAAAGTAATGACCTATTTGCTTGACTGAACTAAACCAGTGGTTAAAATAGTCTTTAAAGTCAGTGATGCTTGTATGGGATCTCACCACCATGTTGTTTGTTGATGATGATCGCCTTGGAGTTCTGAGGGTTGATCCTTTGAAAGAATTTGCTTGTAATGATGTCTCTCCACCCTCAACATTTTTGTAGGTTTTCATTAGTATATTCCTACACCTTCTGGCATGCTTCGTTTTCCTTTTTTCTTTTTCTTCTTTAGTGACGGGGTCTCACTGTGTTGCCAAGGCTGGTCTCAAACTCCTGACTTCAAGTGATCCTCCCACCTTGGCCTCCTGCAGTGCTGGGATTTCAAGCGTGAGCCACTGTGCCTGGCCTCCAGCATGCTTTTATTTGCTTTTTTAAAAAAGTCACCTCTTTGTCTAGAGCAAGCTTGTCCAACCCCCAGCCCATGGACTGCATGTGGCCCAGGATGTCTTTGAATGCAGTCCAACACAAATTTGCAAACTTTCTTAAAACATTATGAGAGCTTTCTGCAACTTTTTTTTAAAGCTCATCAACTATCATAAGTGTTAGTGTATTTAATGTGTGGCTCAAGACAGTTCTTCCAGTGTCGCTCAGGGAAGCCAAAAGATTGGACACCCCTCGTCTAGAATTTAAAACTAATGGCTACTAGGAATATTTGTGAAGTCCTTTAGTTCTTGTGATATATAAAATAGAAAACACCTTCATTATAAAAGAATGAAACAATAATGTATTTTTACATCTGATGTCAAATAAATGCATATATTCTTTAAAAAAAAAAAACCCAAAGAGATACTCATTGGTGGGTGCATCTTTAACTTTTTAAAAGCATTTTCTCTTTGGAACTCTGTTTTTTCTTTTGCATGTACTATGGAGAATACTAGTCTCTTCTCTCATATGTAAAAAAATCTCCGTACCTTCATAATGATTATGTATTTAGTGAGTTTTAAATTAAAACTTTCAGAAATTTAACTGGAATCTGGCTAAAAATGTAAAATAAGGTTTAAAAACTCAAAGCCAGTGTACAGTGCACATTGAATGGGAACAGGGATTTGCCTTGTTGGCTGGTCTTGAATTCCTGGCCTCAAGTGAGCTGCCTGCCTGGGCCCCCCAAAGAGCTGGGATTACAAATGTGCATCACTGTGCCCAGCCTAAGTAGCTTGGGTTTTTTGTTTTTTGTTTTTTGTTTGTTTTTTTTAGACGGAGTCTTGCTGTGTCACCAGGCTGGAGTGCAGTGGCACAATCTTGGCTCACTGCAACCTCCACCTCCTGGGTTCAAGAGATTCTTCCGCCTTAGCCTCCTGAGTAGCTGGGACCACAGGCGCCTGCCACCATGCCCAGCTAACTTTTTTGTATTTTTAGTAGAGATGGGGTTTCACCATGTTTGCCAGGATGGTCTCGATCTCTTGACCTTGTGATCCGCCTGCCTCGGCCTCCCAAAGTGCTGGGATTACAGGCATGAGCCACCACACCTGGCCCAGTAGCTTGGGTTTTTAAAGTGAGCAGTGGTTTGCTGCAGCATTTAATTATTACATGTTTGTTATCCTAAAGCAGAATGAAGAGAGAAATAATGTGGTCACTTAACTTTGTAAAAATATTAATACCCATCACCAAGCAGCCCTGTAAGGGATATCAGCAAAAATACTGAAGGCCTTTAAGGGAACATTATTCTAATCAGAGACGAGTGGGAAAGTCAAATCAAAATCATGTGTGTGTCTGTTCTGCAAAAGGACAGACAGGTTTTCCTTCACATTGAGGTTTGTTTTCCCTGCTCTGCCTTTGCCACAATAACTTGAAATGGTCTGTCTGCTGGCACAGAAAGCCAAGGAGTGGGCAGAGTGGCCAGGACACAGCTGCAGGAACATCAAGAACATTCTTAGAGTGCCTTTTGGGAACAAGCAGCCAAAGTATTTTTATAGTCAGCTAACATAGCAGGAAAGAAAGGCAGGGTCTACCTTTTTATGGTGTAAGTTTTTAGAAAATTCAGTTTACCTGCATTTATCTACAAGTCATGAATATTTCTTCATCTAAACAAGGTTCCAGTTCATGCACAGAATGTGAATAGTATTCCATCAGCCCAATTACTTGAGTACTGCAAGTTGTTTTACAGACCAGAGCGAATGGTGGAATCCAACTGAAACGCCTGATGTATTTAAAACCTCCAACTTGTTGTTCTTCCAGCATGGATCCTTTTGCTCATTTTGACCTTTTATAGTTGTACCATGAGATAGTTTGAGTGATTGTCCCAAAATTACACCTTCTGGAGTAACAGGCTGAAGGCCCACATACCTCTTTATTTGCAGTAGTTCCCAGGTGACCCTATGGTGTGATATAGTGAATTATGGTGATGACCAGCAAAATGTCAAACTAACAAGGTTATAGAATGTCTCAGCCAGCATTCTATAGTTCACCTTCTTGTAATATTTTCTAAATAAATGTGCCATAACTAGCCTTTTAACCAGCACACCACAAGCATCTCAAGTCAACCTTAAAGATAACTTCCTCTTTTCCTCTTGATGTTCTGAGGTTTTATAGGACTCGAGCAGCACAGATAATACATCACTAGATGATGTTTTGAGAGTGGCATGAACTTTTGAAACAGAAACTGTTCATAGTTGAATTCTAAAGTTTGTAGGTCTATTTTCAATTTGTTTTCTTTGATATAAAAGACTATGTAGGTATAAAAATACTGCCTGCTGGGCTGGGTGTGGTGGCTCATGCCTGTAATCCCAGCATTTTGGGAGGCTGAGGTGGATGGATTACGAGGTCAAGAGTTCGAGACCAGCCTGGCCAATATGATGAAACCCCATCTCTACTAAAAAACAAAAATTAGCTGGATATGATGGCAAGCACCTGTAATCCCAGCTACTCAGGAGGCTGAGGCAGGAGAATTGCTTGAAACTAGATGGTGGAGGTTGCCCTGAGCCAAGATCACACCACTGCACTCCAGCCTGGGTGAAAGAGCGAAACTGCGTCTCAAAACAACAATGAAAAGACTGCCTGCCACAAAGGGTTCCACATATACTTACTGAGCTGAGACAAAGAGCTTTATATTGTCATTTAGATTTTAGAACTGCTAGAACTGGAGAATAGATTTTTTTTTCTTATTCATAAAGGATTATAAATACTGAACTTTTATTGGTTGAAATAAGTCAAGCAGAAACCATTTCCTTTATTACCATAGAGACACAGGGTTATTGGAGTTTAGGGGTTATTGCTGTATCCATGCATGCTAGTACAGTCCTTGAAACAACTGTATGGAAGCTGTCTCAGGGGTTTAAAGGTAGATTTAAATGAAACCAATTAAGTTCATGATAGATTTCAAAGTCTACTATTGATAGTGGAAATGTCTTGTAAAAGTCAATTGGTTACTGGTTCTTTGTTAAAAAAAGATGGTGTTTTATATATATATGTATGTAAGTGTACGCATACACACACATTATATTCTAGTATAGATTGATTTTTATAAAGGGTCCTCACTTTGCATCTTCATCAATTAAAAAATTATGAGTTCTGTGACCTTAAGAAATTTTTGCCAAAGCATTAAAAATACTTAGGTAGGTTATCAATATATGGGGAAATAAGAAAAAAATAGTACAGCTAATATTTATTTAGTACTTGATAATTTAAAATGTTAGAAACAGTGAGAATTAAAATGTTTTATTTCTTTGAGTACAACTTGGGAATAATTTCAGCATGTTTGCTTTTCATTGTATAACTTATGATTAGAGTATTTCTTTTCTTTTGTGAACTGTCCTACTCCTTTTTGAGTTTGGACAAAATGTTGGAAGCTGATCCAAAGTTGTGAAATATCTGAGAGTTCCTCTAATGCTAAGTCCTTTGGGAATCTTCATCCTGTTCATGACAGCCACCTTCAAATTTCATGTCCAGTGTTGTCCCTTTGTATTTCTTTCTGTACTTTCTTTTTTGTTCGCTTGTACTGGCTTTTGATTATCCACTTTTGTAAAATGCCCTGTGATTTTTATCCCTCTGAGATGAGGAGACAGCAGAACTACCTGCTTTGCTGTTTGTGCCTGAACTGAATACCAGACGTGCGGGGACCAATCACCGACAGGCTTTGAAAAAAGTGACATGATTGGTCATTGGTCGTGATACACATCTGTTTTTGACATCATGATTTGTGAACCAAAGTGCTAGCAGTGAAGTCTGTATTTGATGCAATTACTCAGCTAATATACCATGGTAACTGAAGTCTGAACCACATCGTTGGGGGACTAGTATTAACTAAACTATGGTAACGGAAATTCATGCATATTGGAACCATACCAAGTGAGGAGTGCCTGTATTCCAGTTATAAATTATTTGTAGTACATTTAAAGCTTGGGCTACCTCCCTTTGCTTTACCCGTTACACATTGAGCTCATCCAGTGTAGCCAAGCTGTGGTGTAGAAAATCAATTCGGAATTGAACTGAGAGTTTTGAAGTCATTGATTCAACAATGGAGTTAGCTTTGACTTTCTCTTCTCTTACCCAAGACCTCACAGAGTAGATTGGGCACTAGTGATAGTATTTTTCAGACCCCATCCAGCATGGGGAGTTTTGACTTGAATTGCAGCCTATACCCTGAAAAAAGTTTCTGGGTTGTCACCTTTGTAATTTTTCCAACTCTCTCCTTCCTCCTCTACTTTCTCCCCTCTTCTTGGCCTGTCCTTTTCTTCCTGTGTCCAGTCATCAAGTTCTACCTGCCAGCCTTATATTACTTCATGTTTCTTTCAGTTTCTATTGCTGTCATCCCAATTATATGTTTTTCAACTTGAATTGCAATTGTTATAATAGTTTCCTACTGACTTTCCCACTGTACTCTCTCCTTTCCAGCTAATTCCGTGTGCCGTCACCAGAGTAATCGTCCTGGAACACTCTTGCAGCTTTACTTAATCCTCTGCTGAAGCCTCCAAAATAACTTACTGATAACAGAATAAAATCCAAAGCCCTCATCAAGCCTCTAATAACTTTCTTTGTCTAACACAAGCCTCCTTCTCCGAATTTATCACCTGATCTCTTCCCTTCCCTCCAGAACCTGGGGTTTCAACAACATAGGTTTACTCATTATCTCCCAAATATGCCCACTGCCACTCCTTTCTACGCATTGTCTTCCTAAGATACACTTGGTGATGTTTTCTAAATCTTGCTTAGTTTCAAAAACTTCCTAAATGATCTCTCCTCTGAAGTCAATTTTGACTTCCTGTTAATGTCTTTTCTGCTCTCTGCAGTTCCAAAGGATTTATATTTCATACTTTCCAGTTACCACTTATTTGCTGATCTGTATTTTCAGTTCTCATGTGTTATTTAATTTCTCCATTTAGCATTTAAGTCCTAGATGGGCAGGGACTGAATTTTCTATACCACCAGGAAAGGCATTTAACAGAGTAATAGGTATAAATCTGTCCCTTCCCTCATTCAGCATTTTCTTATATATTTTTTTTAGCACTTCTTCTAGACATTGAGCTATGCGCTAGCAGTAAAGCATAACAAGATAACTTCCCAGCCTCACAGAGCTCTAGTTGAATGAGGCATACAGAGAAGTAGTCAATTAATCGTCACGCAGTAAGATGCATGGAATGATGGATAGTGAATGAGATTCATGGAAGCAAGAAGATAAGTGTCAAGCCTAGATGAGGGGCAGTGAGAATGCTTCTAGAAGTGAGGTTCAGACAGAGTCTGAAAGATACATAGGAATCAGGTAGTTGAAGGGGGCCAAATGGAAAGAATGTTCCAGGCAGAGGAGTCAGTGTGGATAAAGCTCTGGAAGGGTGAGAGCACACTGAGGAACTGAATTCAGTTCTATGCAGCTGTATTGTAGACAATGAGGTAAGATTCCTAAGGGATGAGGTTGCAGAAGATCCCTGTCATGGACAAGAAGTTGACATCTTTGGTGAATGTTTAGGAGGAAGGATTTCCAGGACCAGATGTTTGAGTAGATAAAATGAGGGAGCAGCACCCCGGTTTTTCTTAAGGATCATTTGGTGGCTGGAGGTATTAGAGGGAAGATGATGAGTTCAGTTTTGGACATTTTGAATTTAAGGGGCCTATGAAATATGTACATGGTGACATATAGTTGTAGACAGTTTGAAACTCAGAAGAAAGCTCTGACCAGGAAATAAAAATTTGGGTAACAGCATATGATAGGATGCAATCATAAGGAAGAGCGTGTAGAGTTAGTGAAGAAGACTTGAAGACCAAACCTTAACAACACATCAGTATATAAAGAAGAAGTAAAGAGAGCAAGTCTGCAAAGAATGTTAAGATGGAATAGGCAGGAGGAAGGAGCAAAATAGGTGAGCGAGGTGTCAGGAAAACCAAGGGAAGATGTAAATCCATCCATTGGATTTAGCAATGTGGAAACCCTTCATGACCCTACTAAGAATAGTTTCTGTGTAGAGGAGGGGCAGGGGATGAGAAAATGTAAACTGGCCCAAGACAGACTGTAGCGTGTTGAGAAGTCAACAAACAGTTATGTTAGAAAGTTTAGTCATGGAGGAGAGGATAGAAGCTGAGGGTAGAAGCTGAAAGGAAATGGAGCTGAGGGGCTTTTATTCTATATTGTTTAAGCTACTGGAAATCTGTGATGTTTAAAGGCTGCTAGGAAGAATACATTAGTGATAAAGAGGTTGACCATAAGCTAAAATAGCCAGAGTTGTAACTCCTCTTAAAATGATTTGCCCAATGTGTCCTGTTATCTTTCAGTATTCTAAATTAGTCAATTCCAAACTAATTTTGGACTTCAGTGAGATCTTGTTACACAAGATTGCAAATTCCTGTAAAGCATGATTCAAACTATTCTACTTTTTTGTTCTGGGTAGTACTTAGTGTCTTAAATTGAGAAAATTTTCAACATATGTTATTTTTATTACTGTTGTTTGTTTATCCTTTGAGCAAATATGTTTAATTTTTTAGTGGGTACATAGTAGATATATATATTTATGGGATACATAAGATGTTTTGATACAGACATGCAATGCATAATAATCACATCATGGAGAATGAGGTGAGCAAATATTTATTTAATGTCCATTGTATGCCAGACATTTTTCTAGGTGCCAAGGATATGAGTTACCAGGCCATACATACCACTTGTTCTTGAGGAGTTTATTATCTAGGGAGTCAGTTAATGAAATAATTACAGATTGCAAAAGGTACTTAAAATGACATTATGATAGACAATAATCATTATTTTCCTATGAACTTCCCTTTCCATTGTTGGAGGGAGAATAATCATAAGCTATTAAAGGGTTAAATGACGTAAGATGGAAAGAAAAAGGTAGTGAGTAACAAAGAATACTTCTGGGATAGTGAGTTTACTCCTTTGTTTGCCATTTCTAAAGTTCATGGGACTGTGATGCCTGTAATGGGCTGTGTGTTTTGCAGGTTTTGTTGGTTGATTGTTACTTATCCTCTGAGAGACTAACCAACTCTCCACGTTTTCTGTTTTCCCTTTCAGTTATTTGCCATCTTCCATGTATGAATGGTGGCCAGTGCAGTTCAAGGGACAAATGTCAATGCCCTCCAAATTTCACAGGAAAGCTTTGTCAGATCCCGGTCCATGGTGCCAGCGTGCCTAAACTTTATCAAAATTCCCAGCAACCAGGCAAGGCATTGGGGACACATGTCATCCATTCTACACATACCTTGCCTCTGACCGTGACTAGCCAGCAAGGAGTCAAAGGTAAGTTTTTTTCATTCTGCCCATTTGCCAGACCTCTGCTAACTTGCCAAACCCACATAGAAGTCAAGGATCTGCAGATGGCCGGGGCCGGTATTGAAACAGAAAGGAGTACCTGATTTGTGGCCTGAGAAATGGCAGTAGAGGCAGAATGTGGGCCCACATATGTGGCTGCAGTACTTTTTAAGCCATAGAGAATTGATATCTAGGAAATAAGAAAATAAAAAGGAGCCCATTCTTCTCTAGTGACTCTTACCACCAAGAGCTAATAAATGTGTATGGCATTGTTCTGACAGGGCTTGGGAAATAGAAAGATGAGCGAGAGAGTGTGCTGGTCCTTACAGCATTAATAAGTTAGTGGATCACACAGTACCTGCTGGTGAACTTCGTAATTGAAGAATGCTTGGTTTTAGTTGTAAACAACCATTTAACCTCACTGCACTTCAATTTGGTCATCTGTAGAGAAAAGTAAACTAGGTCACTTGGAGCTCGAAAATTCTATGACGAATTCATTCTTTTAAACCTGGCATTTTTATAAGTGCACACTTTTAAAAAGGGGGTCATAGAAGTGTTACTGGTTCTAATTCTTTAAAACCTGAATCCTTGCATCAGGAGATGAGATTTTGTTTGACAGCTACAGAAAGCAGCTTGTTATAGATATAAAATAGTGCACTTTGGTATTGTGTGTGTGTGTGTGTGTGTGTGTACATCACAAGAAGCACAAAAATAACAGGTACTGTGTTTTTTAAGAATAAGAGAATTGTGCCTTGTGAAATTGAGTTTCCTCTTTTAATAGAAAAATGTAAATCCTAAAATTTTTACGATAGAAATTTTGTGAGAAATTCAAAAATAATCAAATGCTTCACCTTTCTGATTAATACTGGATAAAATTTACCTACTTAGAACAAGCAACATGAATTTCACAGCTTTATAACTTTTGAAAAGAATATTTTAGTTTCATGAATGTTACTGTTAAAAGTTTTAATTTCTATCTATAATACAACTTTCTAAAAAATATAAATTTTATTTTTATTTTGCATGTTTCCTTAAGAATTTTGATGGCTATGCAGTGAAATGCTACACGTGATATAAATATGTCTGCATGCGTGTTGATAAAATTAACTTTCATGTTTTAAAACTTTTGATTTGCCTGTTAGTTATTCAGGGCTAACAAGTTTTCCTCCTAATCTGTTCTAGTGAAATTTCCTCCTAACATAGTCAATATCCATGTGAAACATCCTCCTGAGGCTTCTGTCCAGATACATCAGGTTTCAAGAATTGATGGCCCAACAGGCCAGAAGACAAAAGAAGCTCAACCAGGCCATTCCCAAGTCTCTTACCAAGGGCTTCCTGCGCAGAAGACCCAGACCATACATTCCACGTACTCCCACCAGCATGTCATTCCTCACGTCTACCCCGTGGCGGCTAAGACGCAGCTTGGCCGGTGCTTCCAGGAAACCATTGGGTCACAGGTAAGCATCATCACTGAGCCTGTTTTAGTAATGTGTTGCAACTATGGGATCATTTTAACAAGAAAGCTAGACTTGATAAAAATGATTTTTTTAAAAAGGGCTTTGGCATACTATGACTCATGGCCCTATTATTTTTGTAAATAAAGTTTTACTGCTACACTCATAGCCACACTCATTCATTTATATATTATCTATGCCCATTTTTATGCTAGGACTGTAGAATTAAATAGTTCCAGTGAGATCATATGGTCTGCAGAACCTAAAATATGTATCATGTGTCTTTTTACAGAAAAAGCTTTCCAATCCCTGAGGTACAGAATACATTGGTTGGTTGGTTGGTTGGTTGGCTGGTTGGTTGGTTGATTGATTGATTGATTTAGAGCCTTACTCTGTGGCTCAGGCTGGAGTGCAGTGGCACGATCTCTGCTCACTGCAACCTCTGCCTCCCAGTTTCAAGTGATTCTCCTACCTCGGCCTCCCGAGTCGCTGGAATTGCAGGCACGCACCACCACACCCGGCTAATTTTTGTATTTTTAATAGAGATGGGGTTTCACCATGTGGGCCAGGCTTGTCTTGACCTCAAGTGGTCCTCCCGCCTCGTCCTCACAAAGTGCTGGTATTACAGGCATGAGCTACCATGTCTAGCTTCCAGAAATATTTCTGGAAGTCCTTGATTACCTGTTTCTATTTTTTGGTTAGGATGATCTGTGTATAAAACGTGTGTCAGGCATGAGATATGGTACAGAACGTATATTCTGCCAAGATGTTTGAAAATATTTTTGCCTTTTGTGGGAGTTTTGTTCATAAGTTTTGAATTCATTATGCAATAATAATTCATGTCACCTTTGATATGAAATAATATTTCATGATATCTTTTCTTCTTTTTTTGAGGTGGAGTCTCACTCTGTCACCAGGCTGGAGTGCAGTGGTGCAATCTCGGCTCACTACAGCCTCCGCCTCCCAGGTTCAAGTGATTCTCCTGACTCAGCCTCCCAAGTAGCTGGGATTATAGATGTGCGCCACCATGCCCAGCTATTTCTTTTTGTATTTTTAATAGAGACGGGGTTTTACCATGTTGGCCAGGATGGTCTCGATATCCTGACCTCATAATCTGCCCACCTCAGCCTCCCAAAGTGCTGGAATTACAAGTGTGAGCCACCACACCCGGCCTCTTTTAATTCTTATAAAAATTCAGGCTGGGCACGCTGGCTCATGCCTGTAATCCCAGCACTTTGGGAGGCCGAGGCAGGTGGATCACCTGAGGTCAGGAGTTCAAGACCAGCCTGGCCAACATGTTAAAACCCCGTCTCTACTAAAAATACAAAAATTAGCCAAGCATGGTTTTAGGTGCCTGTAATCCCAGCTACTTAGGAGGCTCAGGCAGGAGAATCACTTCAGCCTGGGAGGCGGAGGTTGTAGTGAGCCGACCCACTGCATTCCATCCTGGGTGACAAGAGCAAGTCTCTGCCTCAGAAAAAAAAATAGAAAAAAAGTTTATAACTAGCAAGTTACAGTGCATGAGTTATTTGAAGTGTAACTTTAGGCCTATATTTATATCCTAAAGTGGGAGAATGGCAAAATTGTCTTTAAAACTCGTCATTGATTGTGCATAGTGAACACAATCTAAAAGCGCTGGTTTCTCCACTTCAACCACTTGCTGTGACGTGCTTTGAGAGTATGAGATAATGATGGAGGCTGCATTCTGTGGTTTCCCCTCTGTCTCTTGGTTATGGTTTAAACCTCTCGTGAGAAGACTAGATGAGAAACATTTATTATTATTCCTGTGCCATTTCTTGAATGTTAAATATATATATATATGTTGTGTGTGTGTATGCGTGTGAAATACTTGGCGATAATAGAACTAATTGTTAGTGCTTTAGAAAATTGGGAAACACTTTTAGGTACTAAGTCAATGGTAGGATTGTCACCTTTCTTTTAGGGGAAGGAGGGAAGATTGTAGACCTGAGTGGAAGGCAGTTGTGGGAATGGAAAGAGCATCCATGTGGAGTTGTAAGACCTTGATTAGAGCCATGAGCACAGCACTTGGTAGGAGGGAAGCAGCTTCCTTATCTGCAAAGTAGAGAGAAGATGTGGGGCTCATGATACTTTGTTAAGATTAATCAAGATAATGTGAGCCCTGCTTTGCAAATATTATAGAAGTATGAAAATATTAGCTTAAAAAATATTTATCAAAGTAGAGTCAAACTTAAGCAACCATGTATTATGACTGTTTTTATATCATGTACTTTCAGCAAGATAGGGTCAGCATCGATCTTGCAGGCACAGTCCTCACTGGCCTGTGGATACCTGAAATGTGACTACAGGGGACCTAATATGGCTTTGCATTCCCCAGTTTTGCAAATGCTTTTGGGAGAAGGAACATTGTCAATTTAAATTTAGCTTAAAAGTAAAGACAGTGTTTATGCTAAGGGCAGGTTTTGATAATGACAGTGAGGCTGAAGATAAACTTTATACACTTCACAGCTTTGCACTGAATTAGTCTTGGAGAGGGAGGACAAATTTGGTGCCATTTGCATTGTTTAGTCATTCCAGCTTAGGTTGATCAGGGAGAAAGGAAAAGCAGATCTTTTTAAAATTGTGTGCTCAGTACCTTTCTCCCCTTTTCCAAGTTGGAACACAGATGATAAAAAGCAAGAAAATGAGGCATAACAAGCTTGTTATTCTTGTATAATATTAGGTGATTGCTAACAAGAAAAGATGAAAAGAAATTATTGACTTGTAAGCCTAAACTAGAGTATACAATTTGAAGGAATTGGCTAATTGATGGGGTTACCCAAGTAACTAAAACTCAGCGGAATACTTTTGTCTTATCTGCATACATCTCTGACTTTTGGTCTAAAAGATGCAGACAGTGATCTCAATTCTTAATTCATTTTGCATGTGTAGTCAGTCACTAACACACAGCTTCAAAATAAGACCTTTTTTTGGAAAACATTCTCAGCATATGATTATTGGTCTTCCTGTTCATGAGGAATATTGCTGGATGCCAATGACTACCCAATTAATTTGTGCAATTAGGGTGAGCATTTAAAAAATACATTACTGGTAAATAATCAGTAGTGTTTTTTAAATGCTCTACTATCCTACAAAGGAGTTTAAAAACATTTGTGCTTTTTGCTCTGGTTGATTTGCAAACGTAGCTGTAGCCAGGAGGTATAGGTAGATTTTAAATGGCAAAAAATCAAAAACAAAAACAAAACCCTGGGTAAATGCTCAGTATTGCTTTGCTCAGTGGAGCCCTCTTATTAATT
The DNA here is from genome assembly GCA_963574635.1 of Cheracebus regulus. Classification (NCBI taxonomy): domain Eukaryota; kingdom Metazoa; phylum Chordata; class Mammalia; order Primates; family Pitheciidae; genus Cheracebus; species Cheracebus regulus. Next base: position 15,928 of record CAUYQU010087723.1, on the reverse strand, counting down.
GCAAATTTCAGCCATTGAGACTTTTAATGCAATCCTCACCAATAAACATCTATGTTTATATATTGCTATGAAAGGTTATATGCAAAATAAATTTGACAGAGATAGCCCTTGCTTCTGTGGCATATTCTAATAATTAGGTAGTAAACTTGGGATTGAAAACCCAAGATGAACTTTGATCAGTGTATTTAAATTCAGGAAAGTTTTGTCGACTAGAATTTCAGAACTGTTTGGATGGTGGACGAAAATGGATGATTGATGAGGAAACCAAGCTCACAGAGCAAAAAGGGGAGTAATTAAACAGAGGAAAGAGAGCAGTGCAAGAAATGAATAAGGAAGAGTTGTCAGATGAGATCAGAGAAGTGAAATAGCTTGGGATTCTTGGCAGGCTGTTGCATCAATATTAAGCCTCTTAAATCTGACGCATAGTGCAGTATAAATGACTTGGTGGCAAGGTCAGTGTGTCAAGAAGCCCCTTTGACAAAGTGATCAAGCCTCAGCATCATTAATAGTGGAGGCAGTCTGACCTTCTGTGCCTCCTGCTCTGAGACAGTATAGAGTTTGCAGAACTACCCTTGAAGTGTTCTTGCCAAATATATGTAACCTGAATTGAATCGAACCTTTACACTTAACCCCAAGTTTATAGGAAATACTGAGGGTAAAGAAACAAGTTAAAAACATCACACCCAGACAGAAAAAACAATCAGACATTTACAGTCTAGGGCATTATTGCCTGGTTTCTTAAAAAAAAAAAAAAAAAAAGAAAGAAAAATCAGAGTAATAAAAAAGTGAGACGATGTTTGTAAAAAGAGACCAAAGAGACACAAAAAATAGGTCTGATGTATTCACCTTCATTAAATCTTGATTTTAAAAAAACAAAAGCCAGATCTAAAAGATATTTTGGGAATAGTTGGGAAATTTGAACATGAGCTCTGTCTTAGTCCATTTTTGTGTTACTGTAACAGAATGCCACAGACTGGGTAATCCATAAAGAAAAGACATTTATTTCTCACTGTTTTAGAGGCTATGGAGTTGAATATCAAGGTGCCAGCATATGACCAGGACCTTCTTACTGTGTCATCCCATAGCAGAAGGATAAGCGAACACAAGAGAGCAAGGGGGGGCGGGGAATGGAGTCTCTCTGTTGCCTAGGCTGGAGTGCAGTGGTGTGATCTCAGCTCACTGAAACCTCTGTCTCCTGGGTTCAAGCAATTCTTCTGCCTCAGGCTTTCAAGTAGCTGGGACTAAAGGTGCACACCACCTAGTGCACCTGGCTAAATTTTGTATTTTTAGTAGAGACAGGGTTTCGCCATATTGGCCAGACTGTTCTCGAACTCCTGACCTCATCGTGATCCACCCACCTCAGCTGTACAAAGTGCTGGGATTACAAGCATGAGCCACCGTGCCTGGCCTGAACTTGCTTTTATAACAAGCCCACCCTGGTGATAACTAACCACTCCCAAGATAATGACATTAGTCCATTCATGAGGGAAGAGCCTTTGATTAGGTTCCATCCTCCTAACACTGTTGTTTTCAGGGAATTAAGTTTCTAATGCTTGAACTTTGGAGGATACTTTCAAACCATAGGAAATGTCATTAGGTGATATTTGGGAATTAGGAGTTTTCTTATGTGTGATAATAGTATTGGGATTATGTAGGAAAATGTCCTTACTCTTTTTTGTTTGTTTGTTTTGAGATGGAGTCTCACTCTGTGGCCCAAGCTGGAGTGCAGTGGCGTGATCTCAGCTCACTGCAACTTCCTCCTCCCTGGATCAAGGGATTCTCGTACCTCAGCCTCCCAAGTAGCTGGAATTACCGGGGTGCACCACCAGACCCCGCTAATTTTTGTATTTTTACTAGAGACGGAGTTTCACCATGTTGGCCAGGCTGGTGTTGAACTCCTGACCTCAAGTGATCTGCCTGCCTTGGCTTCCCAAAGTGCTGGGATTACAGGTGCAAGCTACCTCACCCAGCCGGAAAATTTCCTTATTCTTTTTTTTTGTTATTCCTTTCTTTTTTTTTTTTTTTTTTTTTGAGACAGAGTCTCACTCTGTCACCCAGACTGGAGTGCAGTGGCGTGATCGCAGCTCACTGCAACCTCTGCCTCCCAGGTTCAAGCAGTTCTCCTGCCTCAGTCTCCCAAGTAACTGGGATTACAGGCGCCCTCCACCATGCCTGGCTAATTTTTGTGTTTCTAGTAGAGATGGGGTTTCACCATGTTGGTCAGGCTGGTTTTGAACTCTTGACCTTGTGATCCTCCCGTCTCAGCCTCCCAAAGTACTGGGTTTACAGGTGTGAGCCACCTCTCCCGGCTCCTAAATATATATTCTTTTTTTTTTTTTTTTTGAGACAGAGTCTTGCTCTGTCGCCAGGCTGGAGTGCAGTGGCACGATCTCGGCTCACTGCAATCTCTGCCTCCCGGGTTCAAGCAATTCCCCTGCTTCAGCCTCCCAGGTAGCTGGGACTACAGGCACACACCACCATGCCCAGCTAATTTTTGTATTTTTTTAGTAGAGACAGGGTTTCACCACGTCGGTCAAGATGGTATCCATCTCTTGACCTTGTGATCTGCCCGCCTCGGCCTCCCAAACTGCTGGGATTACAGGCATGAGCCATGGTGCCCGGCCAGTATTCTTATTTTTAATAAATGAGTGCTGAAAGTTTCAGAAGTGAAATTCCATAATGTTCATAATTTACAGGCACATTTTGTTTTATTCCACCTCACTTTAGCTCTTTGTAGATATCGTGTCTTTTACAAATTGAATGAAGGTTATGGCAACTCTGCTGACTGGCAAGCAAGTTTTTCTGGACAGAGTATTCTCACTTTGTGTTTCTATCACATGTTGTTATTTTTGCAATATTTCAAGACCTTTTCATTGTTATATCTGTTATGGTGATGTGTGGTAAGTTATTTTTTTTAAACTATTGTGATTTTGGGGGGGCATCACAAACCACACCCATATAAGATGGCAAGCTTAATCGATAAATGTGTATTTTCTGACTGCTCTACCAATTGGCCATTCACCCATCTTTCTTCCTGTCTTCAGGCATCCCTATTGGCTGAAATACAACAATATTGAAAGTAGGCTAATTAATAATCCTACAGTGGCCTTTAAGTGTTCAAGTGGAAGAAAGAGTCACACATCTCTCACTTTAAATGAAAAGCTAGAAATGATTAACCTTAGTGAGGAGGGCATGTTGAAAGGCAAAATAAGGCCAAAGGTAGGTCTCTTGCATCATTCAGCCAAGTCGTGAATTCAAAGGAAAAGTTCGTCAAGGAAATTAAAAGTGCTACTCCAGAGAGTACATGAATGATAAGAAAGTAATTGTTGCTAACTTGGAGACTGTTTGAGAGAGGTCTAGTTAGAAAGTCACACCAGCCACAGCATTCCTTTCAGCCAAAGCCCAATCCAGAACAGGGTCCTAACTCTCAACTCCCTGAAGGCCTGGAGAGGTGAGGAAGTTGCAGAAGAAAAACCTGAAGCTCGTGGTGGTTGGTTCATGAGGTTTAAAGAAAGAAGCCATCTGCAGACCATAAAAGTACAAGGTGAAGCAGTAAGTACCGTTGTAGAAGCTGCAGCAAGTTGTCCAGAAGATCATTGATAAAGGGGGCTACACTAAGCAGCCTTATACTGGAAGAAGATGCCATCTAGGGCTTTCATAGCTAGAGAGAAGTCAGTGCTTGGCTTCAGAGGACAGGCTGGCTCTCTTGTTAGGGACTAATGCAGTTGATGACTTTAGGTTGCAGCCAATGCTCTAAGGCTGTTCTCAAAATTCTAGGGCCCTTAAGAACTATGCTAAATCTCCTCTGCCTTTGCTCTATAAGGGGAACAGCAAAGCCTGGATGACAGCACATGTGTTTGCAGCATGGTTTACTAAAGATTTTAAGGGCACTGTTGAGATCTGCTGTTCAGAAAAAAGAGATTCCTTTCAAAATATTACTGCTCATTGACAATGTACCTGGTCACTCAAGAGCTCTGATGGAGATATACAAAAAGATGAATGTTGTTTCATGCCTATAATCACAGCATCCATTCTATAGACCATGGGTCAAGGAGTCATTTTTACTTTTAAGTCTTATTATTTAAGAAATACACTTGTTAAGGCTATCGCTGCCATAGATAATCATTTCTCTGATGGATCTGGGCAAAGTAAATAAAAATGGAAAGGGTTTGCCATTATAGATGCCATTAAGAACATTCATGATACATAGGAGGAGGGCAAAATATCAACATTAAAGATAATTAAATTAGATACTGCAAAAAGTCAAATCCAGCCTTTATGGATGACTTTGAGGGGTAGAAGATTTCAGTGGAGGAAGTCACTACAGTTATGGTGGAAACAGCAAGAGAACTCTAGTTAGAAGTAGATCCAAAGATATGACCAAACTGCTGCAATCTCATGTTCAAACTTGAATGGATAAGGAGCTGCTGCTTATGAATGAGCAAAGAAAGTGGTTTCATGAGATGAAACCTTCTCCTGGTGTAGGTGCTGTGGACATTATGAAATGACAACAACGGATTTAGAATACTCTATACGTTTAGTTGATAAAACACTAGCAGGGTTTAAGAGGACTGACTCATTTTGAAAGAAGTTGTACCGTGGGTCAGATGCTATCAAACAGTATCACTTGGTACAGAGAAATATTTAGTAAAAGGAAGAGTCAGTCAAAGCTGTAGACTTCATAGTTTATTATTTTAGGAAGTTGCCACAGCCACCACAGCCCTCAGGAACCCCCATCCTGATTGGTTGACAGTCATCAACATCAAGGCAAGACCCTCCACCAGCAAAAAGGTTATGACTCGCAGAAGGTTCAGATGATTATTAGCATTTTTAAAGCAATAAAGTGTTTTAAAATTAAGGTATGTACTTTAAGGCATAGCGCTACTGCAAACTTAATAGATATCAGTATCGTGTAAACATGACTTTTATTTGCACTGGGAAACCAAAAAATTCATGTGACTCATTTTATTGTGATATTCACTTTATTGCAGTGTTCAGGAAATGAACCCACAACATATCTGAGGTATTGTCCGTAGTTTCAGATGTATTTTACGTATAAGTAACACAAACTTCTAACAATTATTGACTCTTGAGAGGTTCATATGCAGGTGATCATTGTATTATCCTTTGAACATCTCAGTATATTTGAAAATTTTTTAGAAAGAAAGGGGAAAATATTAAAATTTCCTAGACTTATACATAGAACAGTATATTTTAAAGCTGAATTTAAAAGCTTTAAAAGACTTTTTAGAAACATATGTGAAGAGACTTTTTAGAAACAAATGTAAAGTTTTTCACTGTTGAATGGCTGTGCTTGGTAGGTGTGAGGTGACAGGAGGAGTCCAGGGAAGAGAAATTGGCCTTATGAAATGACCAAGTGCCAATCTAAGAAGTAAAGTTGAATATAAAAGAGATGACTCTAGGGGATTTTGTAGAGAATCAAGCATCAGGATTGCGTTACAGGCTGTTGTAAAGACAAGGATCATGAAGAAATGGACTGTTCTGAATTTTCTTGCTTCACAAATCAGCTAAAGAAATGCTCACTAGAATTGATTACCTGAGCCATAGTGGGGAGGACTGTGAGAAGATGAGCAATTACATCGTTGTTAAAAGCAGCCTCATCCTTGATTAATATTAAGAAGAGTGTACTCTTAATTACCAGTCAGAAAGTCCAGGCTGTTTTAGACATGGAATGATAGAGAATGAATAGAGAAAATTCAGTGGTCAGTGAATAGATTTGCTGATGATAGTTAAATTCATGACCACAGAGGACATTTCTTTGGATTGCATTATAATGAGGGAAGAGTAGGAATAATGGGGTTAAAAGTTTCTGTAATGTTTTCTCACCTTGACAGAGAATGCCAACCTATAGGGGAAAAAAAATGGTTTCTGTTTTTTTAAAAAGTTATGTTTAATATTTCAGAGTTCCAAAAATATATTTAACAATCAAATAAATCATTGATTTTTATGTGAATCAGGCTGTCTCTACAGGCAGTCTCTACAGGCATCACTAAATCTATATTCACAGAACAGAAATTAATCTAATAGAACTATATAGGGTGACAGATCGGAATGGTTTTCTTGAATATAAATCAAGTATGAAGTAGTTGGCAAGACCTCATTTTGGCAGAGTTAGGTTTCTGTGCTACCTGGAGTAAATTGTGGTAGTCTACATGTATTTGAAAACATTTGCAAGAGTTTGCTCACTTAATGATTGTTAGAATTACAACTCCAGTGGTGACAATTACCAGCCACTTTCAGGGTAATCTGATGTTTTCATAGGCTTAACACTTGAACATTTCCATGTAGTTATCATCTCCGAGGAGAGGCCAAGTTTCAGAAAATACCCCTCCAATCTATTTTTGCATCATAGGGACACTTAATATATTTCTGTTTTTTACATAAAAATCAATTGTATAAGGGTGTCCTTTATTTTAAAATTGATTCTCTTAACAGTGACCTAAATTCAAAGCTTATTTGGCATCTGACTTTTTGATTGTTTCAAACATGTTTTATTGATTGCCCAATTACTGGAAACAAACATTTAGTGACCTAGTTATGCCAGATGGTATGAAAAGGCCTTGTATGGGAAGCATTTAGAATCACAATGCTGAACCTGCCCATTGCCTGGTTGCATCAGTCTGTGCTGTTTGTTGAACCCAGGAACCTACCTTATAATCAGACACAGGCGTTATAAAAGGAGACAAAAAATTCAAGTCCTTTAAGACTTTCCTATTTCAAAATGCTGAAAGAGCAGAAATTTTCACATATAAACACCCGAGTTAATTAAAAAGCAGGTTTTCCAGGACTGTGGAAAACCTGAAGTCGATTTAAACAGAGTATGTTTTGAGTACAGCACTCCAACACAGATAAAGATGATCAAATAACACACGAACCCACTTTTATAGTTTGCAACTATAAAACTCTTAGAGAAGATTTTAAAAACCATAAGAAATAAACTTTAAGATTAAGGTCTTTAATACATATTCTACAGAAGAAAATAAACTTTATGTGGATTGGGAAGAAAGGAAAGAACCGGTAGTTGATGTGGAGTCCTGATATTGTTGGAAAAACTCATTTTCCTTTAATTATTGGTCATATAAAAATAAGCCCTAGGGCAAAATTGGATTAAAGTGACACGAGAACTGTTTGGGATTCTATTAGAGATGCCAGAAGTTGTTCCAGCAGTTCTGTTTGGACAGGAAAAATGGAAACAGAATGGACCATTGGAGGAAAAGATTATTTAATTGAAGATAGGTCTCTTTTGGCAGATATGTTCAGTAACATCCTCAAATTCTAAAGCTTACACACACACACACACACACACACACACACACACACACACACACACACACACACACACACCAATTCTAAAGGGCCAAATAGATATACTTAGCTTTTGTTTAAAAAAAAATTAATTTATCTCTTTTTTAACAGGAAAATGTGAGCTCATTGAGGTGGAAAGTATCCTAATTGCGTGGCTGAAATTACTTTTTTTTTTTTAAGAGTCTCAGTTCTTTTGTCACAGGACTTTGAATAAAGAAAAATATTTTTTGGTTTCCACTGTGCAAAAGCCAATAAGAAGTTGGGGAAATAGATGTGATGCCTGCCAATTCCACATGGCAGAAAAAAAGATGGGTAGATGGTTGGGTAGATGCAGATGAGATGGGAACTTTGGAAATCTTTTCTCAGTGGTGAGAAATGGATAGTGTTTATGTTGGGGAGCTGGGACATTGAGTTCTGCTCAGAAACCCACCCTTGAATTTCCACAGTATCTCTCCTGTCCTGGCAACACGAATAGTACTGGGATGAAGCCTAAATCTATGATAAAAAATAAAAATAAACTAGTTTTATCCTGACAGAAGTAATGCCAGAATTATTGTAACACTTTTCACACTGATTAGTCCCTAAATTGAGTTCATAAACTATGTAATAGATTAGAAGTCTAAAGAAAAAAAACGGTTATGAAACATCTTACTTATGTCATCTCCTTTACATGGAGAGGGAACTGAGCCAGGCTGGGTCCGCAGAGGGCAGAGGTGAATTGTGGCCCTGTCTTCCTCCCCACCTGTCACCTGAGATCACATGCTTTTATGGATGGGGCCCTCCCAGGTGATCTTGGGCCAGTGCAGTGACTTGCCTTCTTTTGGAGGAGCTGCTGGGTAGTGACTGGGGAAGGTGAGTCTGGGCTGCTAGACATCTGTCTTCTTGGTAAGCAGAGAGCTCAGCTGGAGCGTGCTGATTGCATTTACTGAAGTTTGGCTGCCTTGAGGTGGAATAAGTCATTAATACCAAGTACTTCCTATGCCATCTGGGCTTTTCTTCAGTGTCCCACTCAAGTACTCCTTTGGCATAATCTAAGAAATACTTAATTGAGTGTTAGTGATTCTGGTTGTCTCTTGTGGCTCTAAAATTGCTGCTCTCTGTGGCTATTCTTGCCAAGCCTTACCTGTGTCAGCAGCTGAAGGTATCACTGAAAGTGTCCTATGCATCTCAGTGTTAGGTGCTGGAACTCTTATGTGTTCGCTGGTCTCGTTCCAGCAACCTCTGCCAGATTGACTTTGCTGCAGGGGCTCTCTAGCCTGGAGTCAAGAAAGATCAGTAAAGACAGGGGTAAGATCCAAAGAGGAAAAACACCGCATGTGAGAGAGAACATGTCTGCATGTCACTGGGATCCTGGCAGTGGAGAGGAGAACTGCTCATTTTACTTGGATTGAGAATGTAGCGCTAGGACATTAGGATAATCAAAATATAGATTCTTAGAACTTCAGAGAATGGGTTGTGACCCAGACATTACCCTTCCTACGGCCTAGTATCCAGTCTTTACCCAGACAGATGTCTTCTGGGAACCAAAGAGGCTGTCAGCTTTAAGTGTCCACCTGCCCTGACCTGTTTAAAAGAAACAAATCTGTGTTTCTTCATTTATTCTCCCTAAGCCCCTCCTCTCAGACTTATTTTTTCATTTTGTTGGCAATAAAAATGCCTTTATCATGATCTGGAATATCAGATTACCATATTTTATACCTCTAGGGCTCATTAATATAATATACCTATTAATAATTACACTCTTGTTTCTACATAGTAATAAGCATTGAAAATAATTGTGGAGCAGCTCATAGTGGAAGCATGTTGAGCTACTTCAGATATTGGCAAAGGGATAAGATTTTTGTCCCTGTGTTTGAAGATGACAGTTCTGAGCATGTTGAAAATAGTTTTAAGAGACAATGGCTTGAATTGATGTTGATTTTGGCTCCATACATTACAAGAAATGGTTTCAGGATTTATAGCTGGTATTTCTAGGCTGTGATGGTCTGATGTGGCTCTGTGCTATCCCTCAGAATTGAGATTTCTAAAATGAAGAGGAATTAACTGGTTTAACTAAAAAAAAAAAAAAATCAGTCATTTGAAATCTGCCCCATGAAGTTGTAGTGAGGGAAGCAACATTGCCGTATATTGAAGAAGACAAAGTTCTGCCCTGAACCTTCTCCAAGACAATGATAGTACTTTTGTTTTTCCTTTCTCATCCTTCCATTTTTTTCTCCTCTTCTGTGTCTTTTTTTTCTCTTTTTTCTTTTTTTAAATAAAATAATTTATATATAAAATTGAATGTTCTACTTTAACAAGGTCACTTTATGGAACTGTGCATTTACTCTAGTGACACTGCCGTCGTGCAGTTTGGACATGTCTGAACAAGACTTGCCACCATTGAGAATATTTAAAGTTTTTCTCTAGCCCTCAAGAAAATTATAAGATTCAAAATATTTTGAATATTTCTAAATATTTTAAACAAAGAGAGCAATGCCTTCAAGATGACCACTTTGCAGAAGACTGGTTTAGAATGTGCAAGCTCTAACACAGTTTTTAAAGAATATGATCTTAATGTTCTGTGGCTTCCAGGTAGGCCTCTTTTTTTTTCTTCTTTTTCTTTTTTTTAAGAGACATAGTGTCACTCTGTGGTAGGAGCAGTGCAGTGGTAGGAGCATAACATGCTGCAACCTCAGACTCCCAGGCTCAAGTGATCTCCTGCCTCAGCCTCCCAGGTAGCTAAGACTACAGATGTGTGCCACCACACTTGGCCATGGGACAAGCCTCTTAGTAAGACAGTGCATTTTTGTAAAACCAATAGCTTATTTGACCTTCAAAATAATCAGGATAAACAGGAAAAGTAGATAGTTATGTCTCCCATTTATTTATGTGGAATTTGAGGGTCAGAGATTGGGACTAGCTTGTGGTATTTCCAAGACGATAGTTCTCTTTCCATTTTAGCAAACTCACCATATCTCAGGCCCTCAGTTTCTTCATTTTTCAAATAACTGCATTGGCTAAGAAGACTACCAAGGTGTCTTTGAGCCCTCCAACCCTCTGTGATGATTTCTACATCTTTGCAGTTTTCTGCAATCTTTTAGACACTACTGGTGCTCTGTCCATATGCACTGGCCAATGGACCGAGCAATGTCAAATAGAGTGAGTCTCTCCAATCCAGCTGACTTGAAAGATTCCTCTCTCATATCAGTTTCTCTGAAAAGCTTTTTAGTACTTCTTCAACCCACTTTTCTTTCTGTTCCTTCTTTATGGTTGCTTTTGTGCCTTATTTCTCTTCCTCACCAGCTTGTGCTTTTTTTGAAATCAATACAGTTGCATTTATTTTTTTTCAAGTGCCGTATATCATGTTTATTTAAGTTCTTTGCCCATTTTTAAAAATTGTACTTTAGGTTCTGGGGTACACGTACAGATCATGCAGGATTGTTGCGTAGGTACATACGTGGCAAGGTGGTTTGCTGCCTCCATCCCCATCACCTAAAGGCAGGTTCACTTATGAATTGATCTCAGAACTAGGCACAGATGAATTGTGGGTAAATGTATTAGGTTAGTCTAGGTTGTGCTCCAGTAACAGATTAACATAAGTTTACGTTTTGTGTGCATTAGATATCTGATAGGTGAGTAGAGGACTCTGCTCTGTATATTTCAGGGACTTGGGTTGATAATGGTTCCATCATGTTACTGCCATGTTATCCAGAATATATGGCTTCCTTAATTCCTACAGCAGGGAACGAGAGGTTCTGCAAAGTTCAACACTCATTTCCTTTCCCTGTGCCCCCTGTTCAGAATGAGTTCCATGGCCATACCTGGTAGTGCTATGGATGGACTTATGCCTCCCACCCCCAAATTCGTATGTTGAAGCCCAAGCCCCCAGTGTGACTCTATTTGGAAACACAGCCTGAAAGGAGATTACTAAGGTTAAATGAAGTCGTAAAAGCAGCGCCCAGATGAGATAGGGTTAGTGTCTTTAGCACGGACACCAGTGAGCTTGACCTGTCTATTGCTTTCCCCACATACTTGCACAAAGAAGAGGCCATGCGAGCACACAGCCAGCTGGCAGCCACCTACAAGCCAGGAAGAGGGCCTCACCAAAAATCCACCATGTTGGTACCATAATCTTGGGTTTCCAGCCTCCAGAACTGTGAGGAAATTGAAAAAAAAAAATATACTGTTGACCGGGCATAGTGGCTCACGCCTGTAATCCCAGCACTTTGGGCGGCTGAGGCAGGTAGATTATGAGGTCAGGAAATTAAGACCATCCTGTCCAACATGGTGAAACCCGGTCTCTACTAAAAATACAAAAAAATTAACTGGATGGGGTGGCATGTGTCTATAATCCCAGTTATTTGGGAGGCTGAGGCAGGAGAATTGCTTGAACCCAGAAGGCGGAGGTTGCCGTGAGCTGAGATCCCAGCACTGCACTCCAGCCTGGTGACACAGCAAAACTCCATCTCAAAAAATCAACACAAAACAAAATCTGTTGTTTAAACCACCCAGTCTATGGTCTTTTGGTATGACGGTCCAACAGATAGTTTGGAGCTTGGAAATGTGAGGAAACAAGTGGCTTTTGGGGGAACAATGGTTGTTTCTGCCAGAAGAGTCAGGGCAGTGGATAAGACAGACATGGTCCCTGTACCCAGGGATCTAAATGAACCTGTTAGTGTTATTTGTGGCTTTCAGCTTTTCTACATGACTTGCAACCAAACCACAGGTAATTGTTAGTTTTGAGTTCTGTGTACTTGGAAGAGACACAGAAAAAACTGAAAGCTCAACCAAATGAGGCATGCATTACAATTTCACATAGTGCTATGAGGCCTGAAATGTTTTTGGTTCCTTTCATTGTCTCTTTATAGACATGAAGCTTAATATAGAAGATTGCTCTTAATATGGTTGTAGAAATAAGAATTGGAGAAGATAGGCATTTATGTTCATCATTGGGGGATGATCAGGTTTTTATGGTCATAATAATCACACCTATATGCACATCTTTATTCCCGCTCTCAACACAAGTCTTTCTTTTTAGACACAGCCCTGGTAATCAGACTTAAAATAAATTCAATCTACTACCATTTAGTCCTAGGATTTATGATGGTTTGTGTTGTTTTGCCCCAGGGAAAGGCTAACAGGAATTATGATGTCAGAATATAATCATGACAATACTATTTGCAACTTAAGAAATTTCAGTTCTTTTTGCAACTTAAGAAGAGCAAAACACACAGCCTGAAAGAGACTTGACTGTTGAAGTGTTCACATCATTGTAGAGGTGGACAAAATAGGCAGCTCAAATCCTATCTCTCCTTTAGAAAAGATGTCAAGTAGAATCATAAGTTTCATGCTTAAGAGGTTTTTTTTTTCTTCACGTGTTACTTTAAAAACCATTTTTGCCTTAGTGTAACTTTTAAAATACTGTTTCATAAACTAAAGTAGTTGTCTGGAATTCCTTGAAGCCCATGGTTTGGCTTCAGCAGGTTTTAAACAAATACACTGTCAGAAATCGATGTGGATACATTTCTAGCAGTTAATGCTCTAGTCACAGTAGATACTTTGTAAAATCAATAGCCTGAAATATCAGAGGATTATGGTTATATCAGATTCCCCAAATGCCTAACATTGTTTTAATTACTCTAATAAAAGAAAGCTGAGTGGACTTAAAAAAAAAGAAAGAAAGAAAAAAACCTTGCCTATAAAGAATGTTCTGCTCAAGCCAAAGCAAATTTTTTTTACAAGTTCTTTTAGAAAATCTGGAAGTATTTAAGCATTTTCCTTTTCTTATGAGACAATGGCTGTTACCCAGCCAGTTCTGCGTCGTACAGTGCTCTTTATGACAATGGCCCTTAGAACAAGGTGATCAAATATGTCGCTCTAGTTGCATTAGCGATAGGGGTTAGAGATTTACAACTTTTTACTTATTGGTGCATAGAAATAAACATATTCAATGATCTAGTACTGGGACACTTAAGAGTGTTGATGAGATTTTCTAGTTTAATTTGGACCCATAGTTGATTCAGGGGCTAGAAGAGCACCATTTTGCTCAGAACATTGGCAAGAGTCGCCTTTCCACAGTGGAGATGTGTTTATATCATAGTGAAAAGACAGTTTAACAGGAGCAAAGAAGAGGAAAGATGAAGTGTGGATTGATCCAAACTGTTACATACAGTCAGTAATTTTCCCATAGGGGACTTCATTGTGATTCTTATGAAAAGAAGTTCAAGATTTCAAAAAAAACCAAAAAACAAAAAACAGGATTAACATTCCTCACCTAGTTTCATAGTATTGATGGTGTAGCTTTTGTTTACTAGAATACCCCAAGGCTTTGTGCCTGAACGTTAGAGCAGTGTGCTTCTGAATGTGGTTGGAGGTGAGTATGACACCTGCATGGGTGGAATAATTTATGGGACATACCTGTGCAGTGTGGGTTGATGGATTCTAACGTGACTTTGTATTGGTCACAGCTTAGTACACCCAAGATCTGCCTTTCCATGACCATCTTGAATAATTTCTGAGATCTTGCCTATTGATAATTATATAATTCATTAGAGTGACCCATTATAATCTAGAATTGAGCCATTTAAGAGCTATCACTGTTTTCAGGAAGATAGAGATGCCCTTTGTGTGTACAGGTTAGCAGGAAAGGGCTGGCATGAGGTAGGGTCAGGAAAAGACAGCACATTATTATGGCTCCTTTTTTTTTTTTTTGAGTTGGAGTCTTGTGCAGTATCACGTTCTCAGCTCACTGCAGCCTCCACCTCCCAGGTTCAAGCAATTATCCTGCCTCAGGCTGTAGCTGGGATTACAAGGGCCTGCTACCAAGCTTGGCTATTTTTTTTGTTGTTGTTGTATTTTTAGTAGAGACAAAGTTTCACCTTGTTGGCCAAGCTGGTTTCAAACTCCTGACCTCAAGTGACCCCCCTACCCCCCGTCTCGGTCTCCCAAAGTGCTAGGATTACAGGTGTGAGCCACCGCACCCAGCCAGTCTTTCTACTATTGCACCCTGGCTCTTAAGCCATTTCTTCGAGGAGTGGAGGATTCACAAGAACTCATGGCTATCTAAACCTGAAAGGACTGATACATTCTCTAGGGCCTGACTTAGAGAGTTGCGTGCTGTGTGGTGTTTTGTGATTGGGCCATGGATGCTTGGTGGAAGGGAGCATAGTGAGCTCCACTGCTGTCGCTTCATGGTCTTGGTTCTCTGGCACCAAAACATGGCACCGTGACAAGAAGGATCTTGATGTCCCCAAAGTGAAATCATCTGCCGCTTGAACATCAATATTTACAAGTTGAATTATTAGAATTCCATCATACCATGTTGTGCTTCTTGAGCAGAATTAAAATGAAATCCACATAATTACATGCCCTCTACAGCATTTATTCACTATTTCTTTATTAGCCAGAGCACTTTTGAGAAAACCTGAATATTTTTAGCAAGATCTTAAGAATATCATTTTCTTTTATTTTTATATCTAACGTGTTTATTTTGTACATCTCTGTAAGTTGAATCTGGGAAATTGTATATCAAATAACTATTAGATTAATCATTCTTTTGTCAATTAAGCCCAGGTTTTTAAAGGAGGAGCTTGAGGGAAGAGATCTAATACTGATCGAGAGCCCAGGGGGGCCTGGCTATATGGCTGTCTCATGTAGAGTCTGCCTCACATGTGTTGTCTCCGTCCACTCCAGAGTTCTATGAAAAATGATTGTCTCTAGTTCCATTTTATAGAGGACGAAATAGGCAGAGAGAAGTTGAGAGTTTTGCCTATAGTCATAGAGGTGGTAATTGGTAAAGGGAGGATGTGAATGTCTATTTTCAAAAGCTGTCCTCTTGCCATTTACTCAGTTATGGGTCATCCTTAGACTGCTTTTCACTGAATTCAAGGGGAACGTACTTGTGCAGAAAAGTCTGTTTCCTGTTCATAATGTGCTAATGCTGCAAGGCAAGTAGATGTCAGGGGATTTGCTTTGTATTTAGAAGTCTTTTTACTGTGGCTGGACAGCATTTGTTGAGAGAAGAGATTATTCATGCTGAGCTTCACTCCTTTCTGCTGTGTGTATGAGAAGAAGTAAAGCCAGTGGGCCTCTAATCAACTAATTTCAATTTTTCATCCTCTCATTATTCCTGATCATGTTTATCTCCAATATAGTTTCTTCCTTTTCCTCCCTGTAAATGATAAACTTTATCCTGGTAGTTCTTTTTTAACGTGTCAGGGGAAGTACTGGGTATAGAACACTTTACCTTTTTAAAAACACTGATCTCTTTCTCCTTTTCCTCCACCCCATCAGTCTTTTCTGTACTTACTGTTGTTTCAAAGATGCTAATTCTTTAATTGGAAGCAAAACAAACTTTTTTGCTTTGAGAAAAGGAACTATGATGCTTCCTTTCCCCTGTTTCCTGGTTGGATTTTATATCCAACTGTACATCTAATCTGAAATTTGGAAAACCCTCCATGGTTTAGCTCTGCCTCTGCTCTGACTGTGTACCCACTCCCTGTTCCTTCATATTGGCCCTCCCCCACTGCCCACTGGCTCCTCTCCCAGTTGGTGTTAGTCTCTTGCTTAGCTAGAGCTGTTCCATCTCTTTGGAATCTCTCTCCCCAGTAGAGCCATTGAGTCA